>JAMKOQ010000403.1:18936-85486 GCA_026770425.1 Boechera divaricarpa | reverse complement strand
AAAATAAGTTCATGAAATGTCGAAAATCACCAAAGTGAATTAAGGGGATAAATATGTTTACAAGGCGGGTGTACATGATTTAATTATCAGAAATTTTATTATGAAGATTACTGCGTTTCCAGATTTCGGTGACCTTCCATTGAAAACCGCGATAACTCATCGTGAATCGAGAGGGAGGAAACTTAGTTCATCAAATGCTTCAAAATCAGCCAAAGTGAATTAAGGAGATTAATATGCTCACAAGTGGTGTATGTTTTAAGTTCAACATTTGCCTTATTATGACATTGCATTTCGTGATTTTCGTGAACTTCCATTGAAAACAGCTATAACTCATAAGAATCGAGAACTAGGTAAGTATTGGGCTCATGAAATGGTGAGAAACCACTAAAGTGAATTAAGTGGATAAATGATGTTCATAATGCGTGTATGATGTCACTAATATTTGAAATTTTATTATGACATTGCGTTTCGAGATTTCGTAGACTCTTCCATTGAAAAACTGCATTTTATGAACTCATAAGAATCATAAGATATATTGTTCATGAAATGTTTGAATCACCAAAGTGAATTAAGGAAATATAAACATAATATGTCAAAACTTTATTATGACATTATTATTTCCTGGATCACAACTCATCAAGAATCGAGAGGGAGGAAACTTAGTTCATCAAATGTTGAAAATCACCACTAAAGTGAATTAAGGGGATAAATAGTGCTCATAAGTGGTGTATGTTTTCAATATTTCTAATTTTATTATGACATTGCGTTTCGGTGATTTCGTATGACCTTCCATTGAAAACTCGATAACTGCATCGAATCTAGAGGGAGTGAAACTTAGTTCATCAATATGTTGAAAACCACTAAAGTGGAATTAAGGAGAATTTATGCTCACAAGTGGTGTATGGTTCAATATTTCAAATTTTATTATGACATTGCATTTCGTGGATTTCTGAACTTCCATTGAAAACAGCTACGATAACTCAAGTAAGTGAATCGAGAATCAGGAAAATAAGTTCGTGAAATGCTGAGAACCACTAAAGTGAATTAAGGGGATAAATATGCTCATAAGTGTTGTATGTGTTTCAATATTTCAAACTTTTATTATGACTTTCAATGCTTTTCTTTGGAAGAATTCTAATGACCTCTGCAGCCATTTAGAACTCATCAGAATTCCATGCAGAGAGAGAGTAACTAAGTTCATCAAATGTTTGAAAAAATCACTCCAGCCTAGTGAAATTATGGGGATAATATGCCCACAAGTGGTAAAAAGTTTTAATATTTCAAACTTTATTATGACATCAAGCTATTTCGTGATTTCGTGAACTTCCATTGAAAACAGCTGGATATCTCATAAAGAAATCGAAGGACCTAGGGACCAGGAGAAATAAGTTCATGAAATGTTCGAGAACCACCAAAGTGAATTAAGGGGATAAATATGCTCATAAAGTGCGGTGTATGATTTAATATTTTCAAATTTTATTATGACATTACGCTTTCCGAGATTTCGTGGACCTTCCATTGAAAACCTGCGATGAACTCCATCGCAGAATCGAGAGGGAGGAAAACTTAGGGTTCATGAAATGTTGAAAACCACCAAAGTGAATTAAGGGATTAATATGCTCACAAGTGGTGTATGTTTTAATATTTCAAATTTTATTATGACATTGCGATTCGGATTTCGTGAACTTCCATTGAAAACAGCGGTAACTCATAAGAATCGAGAACTAGGAAAATAAGTTCATGAAATGCTGAGAACCACTAAAGTGAATTAAGGGGATAAATATGCTCATAAGTGGTGTATGTTTTAATATTTCAAATTTTATTATGACATTGCGTTTCGAGATTTCGTGACCTTCCATTGAAAACCATGATAACTCATAAGAATCGAGAGGAGGAAACCAAGTTCATCAAATGTTGAAAACCACTAAAGTGAATTCAGGGGATTAATATGCTCACAAGTGGTGTATGTTTCAATATTTCAAATTTTATTATGACATTGCATTTCGTGATTTCGTGAACTTCCATTGAAAACAGCGGTAACTCATAAGAATCGAGAACTAGGAAAATAAGTTCATGAAATGCTGAGAACCACTAAAAGTGAATTAAGGGGATAAATATGCTCATAAAAGTGTTGTATGTTTCAATATTTGAAATTTTATTATGACTTTTATGCTTCCTAGATTTCGTGGACCTTCCATTGAAAACTCATAAGAATCATGAAGGAGGAGAATAAGTTCATGAAATGTTGAAAATCACCAAAGTGAATTAGGATAAATATGCTCATATGTCAAACTTTATTATGACATTGCTGAGATTTCGTGACCTTCCATTGTCGAACTCATAAGAATCGAAGGAGGAGAATAAGTTCATGAAATGCTTGAAAATCACCAAAGTGAATTAAGGGGATAAATATGCTCATAAGTGGTGTATGATTTTAATATTTCAAATTTTATTATGACATTGCGTTTTTAGATTTCGTGACCTTCCATTGAAAACTCCCATGACAACTCATCAGAATCGAGAGGGAGGAAACTTAGTTCATGAAATGTTGAAAACCACCAAAGTGAATTAAGGGGATTAATATGCTCACAAGTGGTGTATGTTTAATATTTCAAATTTTATTATGACATTGCATTTCAAGATTTCGTGAACTTCCATTGAAATTAGCCGGTAACTCATAAGAATCGAGAACTAGGAAAATAAGTTCATGAAATGCTGAGAACCACTAAAGTGAATTAAGGGGATAAATATGCTCATAAGTGGTGTGTATGTTTTAATATTTCAAATTTTATTATGACATGCTTTCGAGATTTCGTGACCTTCCATTGAAAACATGCGATAACTCATAAGAATCGAGAGAGGAAACTTAGTTCATGAAATGTTGAAAACCACTAAAGTGAATTCAGGGATTAATATGCTCACAAGTGGTGTATGGTTCAATATTTCAAATTTTATTATGACATCATTGCTTTCGAGATTTCGTGACCTTCCATTGAAAACTCATGATAACTCATAAGAATCGAGAAGGAGGAAAATAAGTTCATGAAATGCTGAGAACCACTAAAGTGAATTAAGGGGATAAATATGCTCATAAGTGGTGTATGTTTTAATATTTCAAATTTTATTATGACATTGCGTTTCGAGATTTCGTGACCTTCCATTGAAAACTGCGATAAGAATCGAGAGGAGGAAAATAAGTTCATGAAATGTTGAAAACCACCAAAGTGAATTAAGGGGATAAATATGCTCATAAGTGGTGTATGTTTTAATATTTCAAATTTTTATTATGACATTATGCTTTGAGATTTCGTGACCTTCCATCAAAACAGCGATAACTCATAAGAATCAGAGGGAAAACTTAGTTCATGAAATGTTGAGAACCACCAAAGTGAATTAAGGGGATTAATATGCTCACAAGTGGTGTATGTTTCAATATTTCAAATTTTATTATGACATTGCATTTTGAGATTTCGTGAACTTCCATTGAAAACAGCGATAACTCATAAGAATCGAGAACTAGGAAAATAAGTTCATGAAATGCTGAGAACCACTAAAGTGAATTAAGGGGATAAATATGCTCATAAGTGGTGGATGTTTCAATATTTCAAATTTTATTATGACATTGCGTGCTTCGAGATTTCGTGACCTTCCATTGAACTCATAAGAATCATGAAGGAGGAGAATAAGTTCATGAAATGTTGAAAACCACCAAAGTGAATTAAGGGGATAAATATGCTCACAAGTGGTGTATGTTTTAATATTTCAAATTTTATTATGACATGATTTCGAGATTTCGTGACCTTCCATTGAAAACTGCGATAACTCATAAGAATCGAGAGGAGGAAAATAAGTTCATGAAATGTTGAAACCACCAAAGTGAATTAAGGGGATAAATATGCTCACAAGTGGTGTATGTTTTAATATTTCAAATTTTATTATGACATTGCGTTTCGAGATTTCGTGACCTTCCATTGAAAACCTGCGATAACTCATCAGAATCTATGAAAATGAGGAAATCCTAGTTCATCAAATGTTGAAAACCACCAAAGTGAATTAAGGGGATTAATATGCTCACAAGTGGTGTATGTTTTAATATTTCAAATTTTATTATGACATTGCATTTCGTGATTTCGTGAACTTCCATTGAAAACAGCTGTAACTCATAAGAATCGAGAACTAGGAAAATAAGTTCATGAAATGTTGAGAACCACTAAAGTGAATTAAGGGATAAATATGCTCATAAGTGGTGTATGTTTTAATATTTCAAATTTTATTATGACATTGCGTTTCGAGATTTCGTGACCTTCCATTGAAAACTGCGATAACTCATCAGAATCGAGAGGGAGGAAACTTAGTTCATGAAATGTTGAAAACCACCAAAGTGAATTCAGGGGATTAATATGCTCACAAGTGGTGTATGTTTCAATATTTCAAATTTTATTATGACATTGCATTTCGTGGATTTCGTGAACTTCCATTGAAAACAGCGATAACTCATAAGAATCGAGAACTAGGAAAATAAGTTCATGAAATGCTGAGAACCACTAAAGTGAATTAAGGGGATAAATATGCTCCTAAGTGTTGTATGTTTCAATATTTGAAATTTTATTATGACTTTGCGTTTCGAGATTTCGTGACCTTCCATTCAACTCATAAGAATCATGAAGGAGGAGAATAAGTTCATGAAATGTTGAAAATCACCAAAGTTAATAAAGGGAATAAATATACTTACACTATTTCCCAATTCATTATGCCATTGATTTTCAAGATTTATTGAAATCAGATTGAACTCATAAGAATCGAGAAGGAGGAGAATAAGTTCATGAAATGTTGAGAATCACCAAAGTGAATTAAGGGGATAAATATGCTCATAAGTGGTGTATGATTTAATATTTCAAATTTTATTATGACATTGCGTTTCGAGATTCTCGTGACCTTCCATTGAAAACCGCGATAACTCATCAGAATCGAGAGGGAGGAAACTTAGTTCATCAAATGTTGAAAACCACCAAAGTGAATTTAGGGGATTAATATGCTCACAAGTGGTGTATGTTTTAATATTTCAAATTTTATTATGACATTGCATTTCGTGATTTCGTGAACTTCCATTGAAAACAGTGGTAACTCATAAGAATCGAGAACTAGGAAAATAAGTTCATGAAATGCTGAGAACCACTAAAGTGAATTAAGGGGATAAATATGCTCATAAGTGGTGTATGTTTAATATTTCAAATTTTATTATGACATTGCGTTTCGAGATTTCGTGTGACCTTCCATTGAAAACCGCGATAACTCATCAGAATCGAGAGGGAGGAAACTTAGTTCATGAAATGTTGAAAACCACCAAAGTGAATTAAGGGGATTAATATGCTCACAAGTGGTGTATGTTTCAATATTTCAAATTTTATTATGACATTGCATTTTTGATTTCGTGAACTTCCATTGAAAACAGCGATAACTCATAAGAATCGAGAATCAGGAAAATAAGTTCATGAAATGCTGAGAACCACTAAAGTGAATTAAGGGGATAAATATGCTCATAAGTGGTGTATGTTTTGATATTTCAAATTTTATTATGACATTGCGCTTCGAGCTTTCGTGACCTTCCATTGAACACTGCGATAACTCATCAGAATCGAGGGGGAGGAAACTTAGTTCATGAAATATTGAAAACCACCAAAGTGAATTAAGGGGATTAATATGCTCACAAGTTGTGTATGGTTCAATATTTCAAATTTTATTATGACATTGCATTTCGCGGATTTCGTGAACTTCCATTGAAAACAGCGATAACTCATAAGAATCGAGAACTAGGAAAATAAGTTCATGAAATGCTGAGAACCACTAAAGTGAATTAAGGGGATAAATATGCTCATAAGTGGTGTATGTTTCAATATTTGAAATTTTATTATGACTTTGCGTTTCGAGATTTCGTGACCTTCCATTGAAAACTCATGATAACTCATCGAATCGAGAGGGAGGAAATCTTAGTTCATGAAATGTTGAAAACCACCAAAGTGAATTAAGGGGATTAATATATGCTCATAAGTGGAGTGTATGTTTCAAATATTTCAAATTTTATTATGACATTGCATTTCGCAGATTTCGTGCACTTCCATTGAAAACAGCGGTAACTCATAAGAATCGAGAACTAGGAAAATAAGTTCATGAAATGCTGAGAACCACTAAAGTGAATTAAGGGGATAAATATGCTCCTAAGTGTTGTATGTTTCAATATTTGAAATTTTATTATGACATTGCGTTTCGAGATTTCGTGACCTTCCATTGAAAACTGCGATAACTCATCAGAATCGAGAGGGAGGAAACTTAGTTCATCAAATGTTGAAAACCACCAAAGTGAATTAAGGGGATTAATATGCTCACAAGTGGTGTATGTTTGAATATTTCAAATTTTATTATGACATTGCATTTCGTGATTTCGTGAACTTCCATTAAAAACAGCGATAACTCATAAGAATCGAGAACTAGGAAAATAAGTTTGTGAAATGCTGAGAACCACTAAAGTGAATTAAGGGGATAAATATGCTCGTAAATGGTGTATGTTTTAATATTTCAAATTTTATTATGACATTGCGTTTCGAGATTTCGTGACCTTCCATTGAAAACTGCGATAACTCATCAGAATTGAGAGGGAGGAAACTTAGTTCATCAAATGTTGAAAACCACCAAGGTGAATTAAGGGGATTAATATGCTCACAAGTTGTGTATGTTTTTATATTTTAAATATTATGATAACACCGCAATCCACACTTTTGCCCAATACGACGCTCTACAGAGCTAACTCATAAGAATCGAGAACTAGGAAAATAAGTTCATGAAATGCTGAGAACCACTAAAGTGAATTAAGGGGATAAATATGCTCATAAGTGGTGTATGTTTTAATATTTCAAATTTTATTATGACATTGCGTTTCGAGATTTCTTGACCTTCCATTGAAAACTGCGATAACTAATCATAATCACGAGGGAGGAAACATAGATCATGAAATGTTGAAAACCACCAAAATGAATTAAGGGGATTAATATGCTCACAAGTGGTGTATGTTTCAATATTTCAAATTTTATTATGACATTGCATTTCGTGATTTCGTGATCTTTTATAATGAACCGCCATAAACCAAGAGAAACAATATTTACGAAAACAACTCTCTTCCATTCTGAGAACCACTAAAGTGAATTAAGGGGATAAATATGCTCATAAGTGGTGTATGTTTTAATATTTCAAATTTTATTATGACATTGCTTTCGAGATTTAGTGACCTTCCATTGAAAACTGCGATAACTCATCAGAATCGAGAGGGAGGAAACTTAGTTCATGAAATGTTGAAAACCACCAAAGTGAATTAAGGGGATTAATATGCTCACAAGTGGTGTATGTTTTAATATTTCAAATTTTATTATGACATTGCATTTCGTGATTTCGTGAACTTCCATTGAAAAACAGCGATAACTCATAAGAATCGAGAACTAGGAAAATAAGTTCATGAAATGCTGAGAACCACTAAAGTGAATTAAGGGGATAAATATGCTCATAAGTGGTGTATGTTTTAATATTTGAAATTTTATTATGACATTGCGTTTCGAGATTTCGTGACCTTCCATTCAAAACTGCGATAACTCATCAGAATCGAGAGGAGGAAACTTAGTTCATGAAATGTTGAAAACCACCAAAGTGAATTAAGGGGATTAATATGCTCACAAGTGGTGTATGTTCAATATTTCAAATTTTATTATGACATTGCATTTCGAGATTTCGTGACCTTCCATTGGCAATGGTAACTCATAAGAATCGAGAACTAGGAAAATAAGTTCATGAAATGTTGAAAATCACCAAAGTGGAATTAAGGGGATAAATATGCTCATAAGTGGTGTATGATTTAATATTTCAAATTTTATTATGACATTGCGTTTCGAGATTTCGTGACCTTCCATTGAAAACTGCGATAACTCATCAGAATCGAGAGGAGGAAACTTAGTTCATGAAATGTTGAAAACCACCAAAGTGAATTAAGGATTTAATATGCTCACAAGTGGTGTATGTTTCAATATTTCAAATTTTATTATGACATTGCATTTCGTGATTTCGTGAACTTCCATTGAAAACAATGATAACTCATAAGAATCGAACTAGGAAAATAAGTTCATGAAATGCTGAGAACCACTAAAGTGAATTAAGGGGATAAATATGCTCATAAGTGGTGTATGTTTTAATATTTCAAATTTTATTATGACATTGCGTTTCGAGATTTTCGTGACCTTCCATTGAAAACTGCGATAACTCATCAGAATCGAGAGGGAGGAAACTTAGTTCATGAAATGTTGAAAACCACTAAAGTGAATTAAGGGGATTAATATGCTCACAAGTGGTGTATGTTTTAATATTTCAAATTTTATTATGACATTGCATTTCGTGATTTCGTGAACTTCCATTGAAAACAACGATAACTCATAAGAATCGAGAACTAGGAAAATAAGTTCATGAAATGCTGAGAACCACTAAAGTGAATTAAGGGGATAAATATGCTCATAAGTGTGTATGTTTTAATATTTGAAATTTTATTATGACATTGCTTTAGATTTCGTGACCTTCCATTAAAACTGCGATAACTCATCAGAATCGAGAGGGAGGAAACTTAGTTCATGAAATGTTGAAAACCACCAAAGTGAATTAAGGGGATTAATATGCGTTCACAAGTGGTGTATGTTTTAATATTTCAAATTTTATTATGACATTGCATTTCGTGATTTCGTAACTTCCATTGAAACATGATAACTCATAAGAATCGAGAAGGAGAAAATAAGTTCATGAAATGTTGAAAACCACTAAAGTGAATTAAGGGGATAAATATGCTCATAAGTGGTGTATGTTTTAATATTTCAAATTTTATTATGACATTGCGTTTCGAGATTTCGTGACCTTCCATTGAAAACTGCGATAACTCATCAGAATCGAGAGGGAGGAAAACTTAGTTCATGAAATGTTGAAAACCACCAAAGTGAATTAAGGGATTAATATGCTCACAAGTGGTGTATGTTTTAATATTTCAAATTTTATTATGACATTGCATTTCGTGATTTCGTGAACTTCCATTGAAAACAGCGATAACTCATAAGAATCGAGAACTAGGAAAATAAGTTCATGAAATGCTGAGAACCACTAAAGTGAATTAAGTGGGATAAATATGCTCATAAGTGGTGTATGTTTTAATATTTCAAATTTTATTATGACATGCGTTGAGATTTCGTGACCTTTCCATTGAAAACTGCGATAACTCATCAGAATCGAGAGGAGGAAACTTAGTTCATGAAATGTTGAAAACCACCAAAGTGAATTAAGGGGATTAATATGCTCACAAGTGGTGTATGTTTCAATATTTCAAATTTTATTATGACATTGCATTTCGTGATTTCGTGAACTTCCATTGAAAACAGCCGATAACTCATAAGAATCGAGAACTAGGAAAATAAGTTCATGAAATGTTGAAAACCACTAAAGTGAATTAAGGGGATAAATATGCTCATAAGTGGTGTATGATTTAATATTTGAAATTTTATTATGACATTGCGTTTAGAGATTTCGTGACCTTTCCATTGAAAACTGCGATAACTCATCGAATCGAGAGGAGGAAACTTAGTTCATGAAATGTTGAAAACCACCAAAGTGAATTAAGGGGATTAATATGCTCACAAGTGGTGTATGTTTTAATATTTCAAATTTTATTATGACATTGCATTTCGTGATTTTGTGAACTTCCATTGAAAACAGCGGTAACTCATAAGAATCGAGAACTAGGAAAATAAGTTCATGAAATGCTGAGAACCACTAAAGTGAATTAAGGGGATAAATATGCTCATAAAAATTGGTGGATGTTTTCAATATTTCAAATTTTATTATGACATCAGTTTCAGATTTCGTGACCTTCCATTGAAAACCGCGATAACTCATCGAATCGAGAGGAGGAAACTTGGATTAGCCATGAAGTATGTTGAAAACCACCAAAGTGAAGAATGGGGATTAACTATGCTCCTGACGGTGTATAGTTTCAATATTTCAAATTTTATTATGACATTATTTAAGCTTCGCATTGACCTTCCATTGTAGAAAACGTTAGCGATAACTTCAATGAAATCGAAGGAGGAAAATAAGTTCATGAAATGTTGAGAACCACTAAAGTGAATTCAGGGGATAGAAAGCATTATGTACTCATAAGTGGTGTATGTCCAATATTTCAAATTCGACATGACATTGCATTTCAGATTTGCAGAACTCCAT
The DNA here is from genome assembly GCA_026770425.1 of Boechera divaricarpa. NCBI lineage: Eukaryota > Viridiplantae > Streptophyta > Magnoliopsida > Brassicales > Brassicaceae > Boechera > Boechera divaricarpa. The sequence continues at coordinate 75,193 of JAMKOQ010000403.1, read as the reverse complement.
CGAAACAACAGAACTCATAAGACCCAGAATCAGAAAATAAAGTTCATAAATGTCAGAACCACCAAAGCTGAATTCACAGATAAATATGCCCATAAGTGTAATGCTAATATTTCAAATTTTATTATGACATTGCAGATTTCGAGATTTCGTGACGCTTTCCATTGAAAAGCTGCGATAACTCATCGAACTCGATAGGAGGAAACTTAGTTCATGAAATGCTTGAGAAACCACCAAAGACTGAATTAGGGGATTAATATGCTCACACAAGTGGTCATGTTTCAATATTTCAAATTTTATTATGTGTGCATGTGCATTTCGTGATTTCGTGAACTTCCATTGAAACAACAATGATAACTCATAAGAATCGAGAACTAGGAAAATAAGTTCATGAAATGCTGAGAACCACTAAAGTGAATTAAAGGTGGATAAATATGCTCATAAGTGGTGTATGTTTTAATATTTGAAATTTTATTATGACATTATCCGTTTCGAGATTTCGTGACCTTCCATTGAAAACTAAGCGATAACTCCATCAGAATCAGAGAGGGAGGAAACTTAGTTCATGAAATGTTGAAAACCACCAAAGTGAATTCAGGAGGATTAATATGCCTACAAGTGGTGTATGGTTCAATATTTCAAATTTTATTATGACATTGCATTTCGCATTTCCAGTTGAACTTCCATTGAAACAATATAACTCATGAATCGTGAGAACTAGGGAAATAAGTTCATGAAATGCTGAGAACCACGAAAGTGAATTAAGGGGATAAACAATATGCTCCTAAGTGGTGTATGTGTTTCAATATTTGAAATTTTATTATGACTTTGCGTTTCGAGATTTAGTGACCTTCCATTGAACTCCATAAGAATCATGAAGGAGGATAGAACAAGTTCATGAAAGTGTTTGAAAACCACCAAAGTGAATTAAGGGGATAAATATGCTCATAATATGTCAAACTTTACATGACATTGCTTTTCGTAGATTTCGTGAACTTCCATTGGGCCCCATAAGAATCGTGAAGGAAAATATTAAGTTCATGAAATACACAAATCACCAAAGTGAATTAAGGGGATAAATATGCTCATAAGTGGTGTATGATTTAATATTTGAAATTTTATTATGATATTACGTTTTGTAGATTTCGACCTTCCATTGAAATCTGCGATAACTCATCAGAATCGAGAGGGAGGAAACTTAGTTCATCAAATGTTGAAAACCACCAAAGTGAATTGGGGATTAATATGCTCACAAGTGGTGTATGGTTCAATATTTCAAATTTTATTATGACATTGCATTTCGTGATTTCGTGACCTTTCCATTGAAAACAGCGAGAACTCATAAGAATTCAGAACTGCAGGAAAATAAATCTGTGATAATGCCGAGAACCACTAAAGTGAATTATAGGGGATAAATATGCTCCACATATGCGGTGTATGTTTTAATATTTCACCGAATTTTATTATGCGACACGCTTCGAACAGTTTTCAGATTCTGCCATGATCACTTCCATTATGAACCCATAAGAACCGCTGATAAACTCATATGACATTGCTGGATTTTGAACTCATTGAGAGGAGGAAACTTTGAAGGAGAGTTACATGAAATATCAAAACCACCAAAGTGTATAATTATAGGTTATTATGTCACAAAGCTCACAAGGTGTGTATACTGAATATTCAAATTTTATTATGACATTGCATTTCGTGATTTCCTGAACCTTCCGCCATTGGAAAACAGCTTATAACTCATAAGAATCAATAACTAGGAAAATAAGTTCATGAAATGTCAGAGAACCACTAAAGTTAGAATTAAGGGGATAAATATAAACACATAAGTGATGGTGTATGTTTTAATATTTTCAAATTTTATTATGACATTACGTTTCGAGATTTCGTGAACTCATCAAAACAAACTTGATAACTCAGTAAGAATCGCAGAAGGGAGGAGAAATAAGTTCATGAAATGCTGAAAACCACCAAAGTGCTTATCTAAGGGGATAATATGCTCAAGTGTGAATGGTGTATGTTTCAATATTTCAAATTTGCTTGACATTGCATTTCGTGATTCTGCCGTGATCCCTCCATCATTGAACCCATAGACATCCACTGAATCGAGAGGAAGGAAACTAAGTTCATGAATGTTGTTAAAGAATTCAGGGGATTACATATCACAAGGTATGGTCTACTTCAAATTTTACTCGATTTCAATTATCAAATATTATAAGAACTGTAAGAACTGAAGGAGGAATAATGTGGAAATCCAGCAAAGTGAATTAAGGGGATAAATATGCCCATAAGTGGTGTAAGGATTTAATATTTGAAATTTTATGATATCATTGCGTTTCGAGATTCTATGATCCCTCCAAGTCGCTGGAAAACTGCCAGAACTCATCAGAATCAGAGAGGAGGAAACTTAGTCTACTGAAATGTTGAAAACCATCAAAGCGAATTAAGGGACGCCAATATTCGCACAAGTGCAGCGTTTTAATATTTCAACGCATTACGACATTGCTGCTTGCATTTTAATCTCCACTTTCAAAACCGCAGAATCATTGAACCGGAGGCGAACCAACCAGTCTAAAGAAAGAAACCACCAAAGCAGAATTAAGGACTATACCTGTATAATCAATGACAGACATTGCATTCCGTGATTTCGTGAACTTCCATTGAAAACAAAATACAACCCATAAGAATCGAGAACTAGGAAAATAAGCTCATAAAATGCTGAGAACCACCAAAGTGAATTAAGGGGATAAACATGCTCATAAGTGGTGTAAGGCTTTAATATCGCCTGATGTTAAGACATTACAATTCGAGATTTCGTGACCTTCCATTGAAAACAGCGATAACCCAACAAATCCGTAGGAGGAAACTTAGTCTATGAACAAGTTGAAAACCACCAACGTGAATTCAGGGGATTAATATGCTCACAAGTGGTCTAAGTTTTAATATTTCAAATTTTATTATGACATTACGATTTCGTGATTTTTGAATCACCATATGAAAACAGCCGAGAACCTGCATAAGAATCGAGAACTATGGAAAATAAGGGCCTGCTGAATGCTGAGAACCACTAAAGTGAATTAAGGGGACAAATATGCTCCTAAGTGCTGTATAACAATATTTGAAATTCTTATTATGATTTTAAGGCTCGAGATTTTGGGACCCTTCCATTGCCCACCATGCGATAACTCATCGAATCGAGAGGAGGAGACTTAGGCTCATTAAATGGGAAAATTAGCAAAGTGAATTAAGGGCTAGATAAATACATGCTCACAAGTGGTGTATGTTTTAATATGTCAAACTTTATGATGACATTGCATTTCGTGATTTCAGGACCCTCCAATGAAAACCGATAACTCATAAGAATCGGGCACTAAGAATATAATAAGTTCATTAAATGCTGAGAACCAATAAAGTGAATTAAGGGGATAAATATACTCATAAGTAGTGTATGTTTTAATATCTAAGACATGACATTGCATGTCGAGATTTCGTGACCTTCCATTGAAAATTACAACCTAACTCATCGAATCTAGAGGAGTGAAAACTTAGTTCATGAAATGTTGAAAACCACCAAAGTGAATTAAGGGGATTAATAAAGCCCACAAGTGGTGTAAGGTTTAATATTTCAACCTTGACATGACATTGCATTTCGTGATTTCAAGAACTTCGCATTGAAAACAACGATAACTGGCAAGAATCGAGAACTAGGTGTCATGCCCATGAAATGCTGAGAACCAATTAAAGTGGGAATTAAGGGGATAAATATGCTCATAAGTAAAGTATGCTTAAATATTCATCACCCTTTATTATGACATTCTCGTTTCGAGATTTCGTGACCTTCCATCAAACCTGCGATAATTCCATCGTAATCTAGAGAGAAGGAAACTTAGTTCATGAAATGTTGAAAACCACCATTGTAAGTGAATTCAGGGGATTAATATGCTCACAAGTGGTGTAAGGGTTCACATATTTCAAATTTTATTATAGACATTGCATTTCGTGATTTCGTGAACCTCCATTGAAAACAATATAACTCATAAGAACTGTGAAGAGGAGAATAAGTTCATGAAATGCTGAAAATCAAGAAGTAAATTCAAGGGGCCAAATATGCTCATATGTGGTGTAAGGATTTCAATATTTGAAATTTTATTATGACATTGCGTTTCGAGATTTCTCGACCTTCCACTAAAACCCATAGGAATCATGAAGGAGGAGAATAAGTTCATGAAATGTTGAAAACCACCAAAGTGAATTAAGGGGATAAATATGCTCATAATATGTCAAACTTTATTATGACATTGCTTTTCGAGATTTCGTGACCTTCCATTGCACCCATCGAATCGAGAAGGAGGAAACTTAGTTCATCAAATGTCAAAACCACCAAAGTGAATTAAGGGGATTAATAATACTCACAAGTGGGTGTATGTTTTAATATTTCAAATTTTATTATGACATTGCGTTTCGAGATTTCGTGACCTTCCATTGGAAACTGCGAGCAACTCATGGAATCTGGGGAATTCCAGAAACTTTAGTTCATGAAATGTTGAAAACCACCAAAAAGTGAATTAAGGGGATTAATATGCTCACAAGTGGTGTGGGTTTTAATATTTCAAATTTTATTATGACATTGCATTTCGTGATTTCGTGAACTTCTAATGAGCCGCCGATAACTCATAAGAATCAGAGAACTAGGAAAATAAGTTCCCATGAAATGCTGAGAACCACTAAAGTGAATTAAGGGGATAAATATGTTCATAAGCGGTGTATGTTTTAATATTTCAAATTTTATTATGACATTATGTTTCGAGATTTCAAAATCTTCCATTGAAAACCGCGATAATTCATCAGAATCGAGATATAGGAAACTTAGTTCACGAAATGTTGAAAACCACTAAAGTGAATTCAGGGGATTAATATGCCTGCTGCGGCGTATGGTTCAATATTTCAAATTTTATTATGACATTGCATTTCGTGATTTCAGAACTTCCATTGAAAACAAATGATAACTCACAAGAATCTAGAACTGCGAAAAATAAAGTCACGAAATGGTGAGAACTCACTAAAGTGAATTAAGGCGTACAAATATACTCCTAAGTGGTGTATGTTTCAGAGATATTTGCAATATTCGGGCCCCATTATGACTTTGCGTTTCGAGATTTCGCTGACCTTCCACAACTCATAAGAATCATGAAGGAGGAGAATAAGCTCATGAAAAGTGCTGAAAATCACCAAATTGTGCGAATTCAAGGGATAACATGCCCATACATGTCAAACTTTATTATATTACTGCTTTTCGATAGATTTCAAGATCCTCCATCGGGAACTCATAAGAATCGTGAAGGAGGAGAATAAGTTCATGAAATGTTGAAAATGCTGAATTAAGGGGATAAATATGCCCATAAGTGCAGTGTAAGGATTTAATATTTGTAATCTTCATTATGATATTGGGCGCTTCGAGATTTATGTTATGTGACCTTCCAATGAAATCTGCGATAGAATCATCTGACCTAGAGGGAGAAAACTGAGGTCATGAAATAGCTGAAAACCACCAAAGTGAATTAAGGGGATTATTGAGCTCGCCAAGTGGTGTATGTTTTAATATTTCAAATTTTATTATGACATTGCATTTCGTGATTTCGTGAACCTCCATCAAACAGCTGTATAAATCGGCAAGAATCGCAGAACTAGGAAAACAAGTTCATGAAATGCTGAGAACCACTAGCAAGTGAATTAAGGGGACAAATATGCCCATAAGTGCTGTAAGGTTTCAATATTTCGAATTTTATTATGGCATTGCGACTTATGCACAGATTTCGTGACCTTCCATTGAAAACTGCCATAACTAATCGAACTGAAGATGAGGAAACTTAGTTCATGAAATGTCAAAATTAACAAAGCAAAATTAAGAGGATTAATATGTTCATACGCCAAACCGTGATACGTGACACTTTCGGCATTTCGACCTTCCATTGTTGAACCCATGTAACGCAATATGCATAATAAAGTCACGTAACGCCGGGAAAATCACCCACGAATTGGCATGATAAATACGCCTGCGCTGTTGGTAAAAGATTCAATATTTGAAATTTTATTGTTATGACATTGCATTTCATGCTTTCGTAGACTTTAATCTCTAACAAAACCTGATAACCCACGAATCGAGAACTAGGAACTTAAGTTCATCAAATGTCAGAACCACCACAGCACTGTTGAGATTATAAGGTATATTAATATTTTAATTAGTGATGCATATCGCATTTCATTTTTAATCAAATGTTAAATCGCGCACCGCAGGGTAATAAGTCATAAATGAACCATCAGCTACTATATAAATATGCCTATATGTATGTTTAATAAATTTATTATTATATCAAGGCGTTGCGAGATTTCGTAATCTTCCATTGAAACCCACGATAACTCATCGAATCGAGAGGAGGAAACTTAGTCTATGAAATGTTGAAAACCATCATGTGAATTCAGTGGGGATTACTAATATGCTCATAAGTGGTGTATGGTCTAACATTTCCAAATTTTATTATGATATCGTATTTTCCTCTGATTTTGAGAACTCAGATTGAAAACAATGCAGATAACTCATAAGAATCGAGAACTAGGAAAATAAGTTCATGAAATGCTGAGAACCACTCAAAGTGAATTAAGGGGATAAATATGCTCATAAGTGGTGTATGTTTTAATATTTCCAAATTCCATTAAGACATTGCGTTTCGAGATTTCGTGACCTTCCATCAAAACCCACAGATAATTCATCAGAATCGAGAGGAGGAAACTTAGTTCATGAAATGCTGAAAACTACTAAAGTGAATTCAGGGGATTAATATGCTCACAAGTGGTGTATGGTTCAATATTTCAAATTTTATTATGACATTGCAGTATCGCCAGATTTCGTGAACTTCCATTGAAAACAGCGATAACTCATAAGAATCGAGAACTAGGAAAATAAGTTCATGAAATGTTGAGAACCACTAAAGTGAATTAAGGGGATAAATATGCTCATAAGTGGTGTATGTTTTAATATTTCAAATTTTATTATGACATTGCGTTTCGAGATTTCGTGACCTTCCATTGAAAACTGCGATAACTCATCAGAATCGAGAGGAGGAAACTTAGTTCATGAAATGTTGAAAACCACCAAAGTGAATTAAGGGGATTAATATGCTCACAAGTGGTGTATGTTTCAATATTTCAAATTTTATTATGACATTGCATTTCGTGATTTCGTGAACTTCCATTGAAAACAGCGATAACTCATAAGAATCGAGAACTAGGAAAATAAGTTCATGAAATGCTGAGAACCACTAAAGTGAATTAAGGGGATAAATATGCTCATAAGTGTGTATGTTTCAATATTTCAAATTTTATTATGACTTTGCGTTTCGAGATTTCGTGACCTTCCATTGAACTCATAAGAATCATGAAGGAGGAGAATAAGTTCATGAAATGTTGAAAATCACCAAAGTGAATTAAGGGGATAAATATGCTCATAATATGTCAAACTTTATTATGACATTGCTTTTCGAGATTTCGTGACCTTCCATTGAACTCATAAGAATCGTGAAGGAGGAGAATAAGTTCATGAAATGTTGAAAATCACCAAAGTGAATTAAGGGGATAAATATGCTCATAAGTGGTGTATGATTTAATATTTCAAATTTTATTATGACATTGCGTTTCGAGATTTCGTGACCTTCCATTGAAAACTGCGATAACTCATCGAATCGAGAGGAGGAAACTTAGTTCATGAAATGTTGAAAACCACCAAAGTGAATTAAGGGGATTAATATGCTCACAAGTGGTGTATGTTTTAATATTTCAAATTTTATTATGACATTGCATTTCGTGATTTCGTGAACTTCCATTGAAAACAGCGATAACTCATAAGAATCGAGAACTAGGAAAATAAGTTCATGAAATGCTGAGAACCACTAAAGTGAATTAAGGGGATAAATATGCTCATAAGTGGTGTATGTTTTAATATTTCAAATTTTATTATGACATTGCGTTTCGAGATTTCGTGACCTTCCATTGAAAACTGCGATAACTCATCGAATCGAGAGGAGGAAACTTAGTTCATGAAATGTTGAAAACCACCAAAGTGAATTAAGGGGATTAATATGCTCACAAGTGGTGTATGTTTCAATATTTCAAATTTTATTATGACATTGCATTTCGTGATTTCGTGAACTTCCATTGAAAACAGCGATAACTCATAAGAATCGAGAACTAGGAAAATAAGTTCATGAAATGCTGAGAACCACTAAAGTGAATTAAGGGGATAAATATGCTCATAAGTGGTGTATGTTTTAATATTTCAAATTTTATTATGACATTGCATTTCGAGATTTTGTGATAATGCTACGAAAACAGCCGTAATCTATAAGAATTGAGAGCACGGAAATTTAGTGAATGAAATGTTGAAAACCACCAAAGTGAATTAAGGGGATTAATATGCTCACAAGTGGTGTATGTTTTAATATTTCAAATTTTATTATGACATTGCATTTCGTGATTTCGTGAACTTCCATTGAAAAACGATAACTCATAAGAATCGAGAACTAGGAAAATAAGTTCATGAAATGTTGAAAACCACTAAAGTGAATTAAGGGGATAAATATGCTCATAAGTGGTGTATGTTTTAATATTTCAAATTTTATTATGACATTGCGTTTCGAGATTTCGTGACCTTCCATTGAAAACTGCGATAACTCATCGAATCGAGAGGAGGAAACTTAGTTCATGAAATGTTGAAAACCACCAAAGTGAATTAAGGGGATTAATATGCTCACAAGTGGTGTATGTTTCAATATTTCAAATTTTATTATGACATTGCATTTCGTGATTTCGTGAACTTCCATTGAAAACAGCGATAACTCATAAGAATCGAGAACTAGGAAAATAAGTTCATGAAATGCTGAGAACCACTAAAGTGAATTAAGGGGATAAATATGCTCATAAGTGGTGTATGTTTCAATATTTCAAATTTTATTATGACATTGCGTTTCGAGATTTCGTGACCTTCCATTGAACTCATAAGAATCATGAAGGAGGAGAATAAGTTCATGAAATGTTGAAAACCACCAAAGTGAATTAAGGGGATAAATATGCTCATAATATGTCAAACTTTATTATGACATTGCTTTTCGAGATTTCGTGACCTTCCATTGAACTCATAAGAATCGAGAAGGAGAATAAGTTCATGAAATGTTGAAAATCACCAAAGTGAATTAAGGGGATAAATATGCTCATAAGTGGTGTATGATTTAATATTTGAAATTTTATTATGACATTGCGTTTCGAGATTTCGTGACCTTCCATTGAAAACTGCGATAACTCATCAGAATCGAGAGGAGGAAACTTAGTTCATGAAATGTTGAAAACCACCAAAGTGAATTAAGGGGATTAATATGCTCACAAGTGGTGTATGTTTTAATATTTCAAATTTTATTATGACATTGCATTTCGTGATTTCGTGAACTTCCATTGAAAACAGCGATAACTCATAAGAATCGAGAACTAGGAAAATAAGTTCATGAAATGCTGAGAACCACTAAAGTGAATTAAGGGGATAAATATGCTCATAAGTGGTGTATGTTTTAATATTTCAAATTTTATTATGACATTGCGTTTCGAGATTTCGTGACCTTCCATTGAAAACTGCGATAACTCATCAGAATCGAGAGGAGGAAACTTAGTTCATGAAATGTTGAAAACCACCAAAGTGAATTAAGGGGATTAATATGCTCACAAGTGGTGTATGTTTCAATATTTCAAATTTTATTATGACATTGCATTTCGTGATTTCGTGAACTTCCATTGAAAACAGCGATAACTCATAAGAATCGAGAACTAGGAAAATAAGTTCATGAAATGCTGAGAACCACTAAAGTGAATTAAGGGGATAAATATGCTCATAAGTGGTGTATGTTTCAATATTTCAAATTTTATTATGACATTGCGTTTCGAGATTTCGTGACCTTCCATTGAACTCATAAGAATCATGAAGGAGGAGAATAAGTTCATGAAATGTTGAAAACCACCAAAGTGAATTAAGGGGATAAATATGCTCATAATATGTCAAACTTTATTATGACATTGCTTTTCGAGATTTCGTGACCTTCCATTGAACTCATAAGAATCGAGAAGGAGGAAAATAAGTTCATGAAATGTTGAAAATCACCAAAGTGAATTAAGGGGATAAATATGCTCATAAGTGGTGTATGATTTAATATTTCAAATTTTATTATGACATTGCGTTTCGAGATTTCGTGACCTTCCATTGAAAACTGCGATAACTCATCAGAATCGAGAGGAGGAAACTTAGTTCATGAAATGTTGAAAACCACCAAAGTGAATTAAGGGGATTAATATGCTCACAAGTGGTGTATGTTTTAATATTTCAAATTTTATTATGACATTGCATTTCGTGATTTCGTGAACTTCCATTGAAAACAGCGATAACTCATAAGAATCGAGAACTAGGAAAATAAGTTCATGAAATGCTGAGAACCACTAAAGTGAATTAAGGGGATAAATATGCTCATAAGTGGTGTATGTTTTAATATTTCAAATTTTATTATGACATTGCGTTTCGAGATTTCGTGACCTTCCATTGAAAACTGCGATAACTCATCAGAATCGAGAGGGAGGAAACTTAGTTCATGAAATGTTGAAAACCGCCAAAGTGAATTAAGGGGCTTAATATGCTCACAAGTGGTGTATGTTTCAATATTTCAAATTTTATTATGACATTGCATTTCGTGATTTCGTGAACTTCCATTGAAAACAGCGATAACTCATAAGAATCGAGAGCTAGGAAAATAAGTTCATGAAATGCTGAGAACCACTAAAGTGAATTAAGTGGATGAAGATGCTCCTAAGTGTTGTATGTTTCAATATTTGAAATTTTATTATGAGTTTGCGTTTCGAGATTTCGTGACCTTCCATTGAACTCATAAGAATCATGAAGGAGGAGAATAAGTTCATGAAATGTTGAAAATCACCAAAGTGAATTAAGGGGATAAATATGCTCATAATATGTCAAACTTTATTATGACATTGCTTTTCGAGATTTCGTGACCTTCCATTGAACTCATAAGAATCGTGAAGGAGGAGAATAAGTTCATGAAATGTTGAAAATCACCAAAGTGAATTAAGGGGATAAATATGCTCATAAGTGGTGTATGATTTAATATTTCAAATTTTATTATGACATTGCGTTTCGAGATTTCGTGACCTTCCATTGAAAACTGCGATAACTCATCAGAATCGAGAGGGAGGAAACTTAGTTCATGAAATGTTGAAAACCACCAAAGTGAATTAAGGGGATTAATATGCTCACAAGTGGTGTATGTTTTAATATTTCAAATTTTATTATGACATTGCATTTAGTGATTTCGTGAACTTCCATTGAAAACAGCGATAACTCATCAGAATCGAGAACTAGGAAAATAAGTTCATGAAATGCTGAGAACCACTAAAGTGAATTAAGGGGATAAATATGCTCATAAGTGGTGTATGTTTTAATATTTCAAATTTTATTATGACATTGCGTTTCAAGATTTCGTGACCTTCCATTGAAAACTGCGATAACTCATCGAATCGAGAGGAGGAAACTTAGTTCATGAAATGTTGAAAACCACCAAAGTGAATTAAGGGGATTAATATGCTCACAAGTGGTGTATGTTTCAATATTTCAAATTTTATTATGACATTGCATTTCGTGATTTCGTGAACTTCCATTGAAAACAGCGATAACTCATAAGAATCGAGAACTAGGAAAATAAGTTCATGAAATGCTGAGAACCACTAAAGTGAATTAAGGGGATAAATATGCTCATAAGTGGTGTATGTTTCAATATTTCAAATTTTATTATGACATTGCGTTTCGAGATTTCGTGACCTTCCATTGAACTCATAAGAATCATGAAGGAGGAGAATAAGTTCATGAAATGTTGAAAACCACCAAAGTGAATTAAGGGGATAAATATGCTCATAATATGTCAAACTTTATTATGACATTGCTTTCGAGATTTCGTGACCTTCCATTGAACTCATAAGAATCGAGAAAGGAGAATAAGTTCATGAAATGTTGAAAACCACCAAAGTGAATTAAGGGGATAAATATGCTCATAAGTGGTGTATGTTTTAATATTTCAAATTTTATTATGACATTGCGTTTCGAGATTTCGTGACCTTCCATTGAAAACTGCGATAACTCATCAGAATCGAGAGGAGGAAACTTAGTTCATGAAATGTTGAAAACCACCAAAGTGAATTAAGGGGATTAATATGCTCACAAGTGGTGTATGTTTTAATATTTCAAATTTTATTATGACATTGCATTTCGTGATTTCGTGAACTTCCATTGAAAACAGCGATAACTCATAAGAATCGAGAACTAGGAAAATAAGTTCATGAAATGCTGAGAACCACTAAAGTGAATTAAGGGGATAAATATGCTCATAAGTGGTGTATGTTTCAATATTTCAAATTTTATTATGATGATTGCGTTTCGAGATTTCGTGACCTTCCATTGAACTCATAAGAATCATGAAGGAGGAGAATAAGTTCATGAAATGTTGAAAACCACCAAAGTGAATTAAGGGGATAAATATGCTCATAATATGTCAAACTTTATTATGACATTGCTTTTCGAGATTTCGTGACCTTCCATTGAACTCATAAGAATCGTGAAGGAGGAGAATAAGTTCATGAAATGTTGAAAATCACCAAAGTGAATTAAGGGGATAAATATGCTCATAAGTGGTGTATGATTTAATATTTCAAATTTTATTATGACATTGCGTTTCGAGATTTCGTGACCTTCCATTGAAAACTGCGATAACTCATCAGAATCGAGAGGAGGAAACTTAGTTCATGAAATGTTGAAAACCACCAAAGTGAATTAAGGGGATTAATATGCTCACAAGTGGTGTATGTTTTAATATTTCAAATTTTATTATGACATTGCATTTCGTGATTTCGTGAACTTCCATTGAAAACAGCGATAACTCATAAGAATCGAGAACTAGGAAAATAAGTTCATGAAATGCTGAGAACCACTAAAGTGAATTAAGGGGATAAATATGCTCATAAGTGGTGTATGTTTTAATATTTCAAATTTTATTATGACATTGCGTTTCGAGATTTCGTGACCTTCCATTGAAAACTGCGATAACTCATCAGAATCGAGAGGAGGAAACTTAGTTCATGAAATGTTGAAAACCACCAAAGTGAATTAAGGGGATTAATATGCTCACAAGTGGTGTATGTTTCAATATTTCAAATTTTATTATGACATTGCATTTCGTGATTTCGTGAACTTCCATTGAAAACAGCGATAACTCATAAGAATCGAGAACTAGGAAAATAAGTTCATGAAATGCTGAGAACCACTAAAGTGAATTAAGGGGATAAATATGCTCATAAGTGGTGTATGTTTCAATATTTCAAATTTTATTATGACATTGCGTTTCGAGATTTCGTGACCTTCCATTGAACTCATAAGAATCATGAAGGAGGAAATAAGTTCATGAAATGTTGAAAATCACCAAAGTGAATTAAGGGGATAAATATGCTCATAATATGTCAAACTTTATTATGACATTGCTTTCGAGATTTCGTGACCTTCCATTGAACTCATAAGAATCGAGAAGGAGGAGAATAAGTTCATGAAATGTTGAAAATCACCAAAGTGAATTAAGGGGATAAATATGCTCATAAGTGGTGTATGATTTAATATTTCAAATTTTATTATGACATTGCGTTTCGAGATTTCGTGACCTTCCATTGAAAACTGCGATAACTCATCAGAATCGAGAGGGAGGAAACTTAGTTCATGAAATGTTGAAAACCACCAAAGTGAATTAAGGGGATTAATATGCTCACAAGTGGTGTATGTTTTAATATTTCAAATTTTATTATGACATTGCATTTCGTGATTTCGTGAACTTCCATTGAAAACAGCGATAACTCATAAGAATCGAGAACTAGGAAAATAAGTTCATGAAATGCTGAGAACCACTAAAGTGAATTAAGGGGATAAATATGCTCATAAGTGGTGTATGTTTTAATATTTCAAATTTTATTATGACATTGCGTTTCGAGATTTCGTGACCTTCCATTGAAAACTGCGATAACTCATCGAATCGAGAGGAGGAAACTTAGTTCATGAAATGTTGAAAACCACCAAAGTGAATTAAGGGGATTAATATGCTCACAAGTGGTGTATGTTTCAATATTTCAAATTTTATTATGACATTGCATTTCGTGATTTCGTGAACTTCCATTGAAAACAGCGATAACTCATAAGAATCGAGAACTAGGAAAATAAGTTCATGAAATGCTGAGAACCACTAAAGTGAATTAAGGGGATAAATATGCTCATAAGTGGTGTATGTTTCAATATTTGAAATTTTATTATGACATTGCGTTTCGAGATTTCGTGACCTTCCATTGAACTCATAAGAATCATGAAGGAGGAGAATAAGTTCATGAAATGTTGAAAACCACCAAAGTGAATTAAAGGGATAAATATGCTCATAATATGTCAAACTTTATTATGACAATGCTTTTCGAGATTTCGTGACCTTCCATTGAACTCATAAGAATCGTGAAGGAGGAGAATAAGTTCATGAAATGTTGAAAATCACCAAAGTGAATTAAGGGGATAAATATGCTCATAAGTGGTGTATGATTTAATATTTCAAATTTTATTATGACATTGCGTTTCGAGATTTCGTGACCTTCCATTGAAAACTGCGATAACTCATCAGAATCGAGAGGAGGAAACTTAGTTCATGAAATGTTGAAAACCACCAAAGTGAATTAAGGGGATTAATAAGCTCACAAGTGGTGTATGTTTGAATATTTCAAATTTTATTATGACATTGCATTTCGTGATTTCGTGAACTTCCATTGAAAACAGCGATAACTCATAAGAATCGAGAACTAGGAAAATAAGTTCATGAAATGCTGAGAACCACTAAAGTGAATTAAGGGGATAAATATGCTCATAAGTGGTGTATGTTTTAATATTTCAAATTTTATTATGACATTGCGTTTCGAGATTTCGTGACCTTCCATTGAAAACTGCGATAACTCATCAGAATCGAGAGGGAGGAAACTTAGTTCATGAAATGTTGAAAACCACCAAAGTGAATTAAGGGGATTAATATGCTCACAAGTGGTGTATGTTTCAATATTTCAAATTTTATTATGACATTGCATTTTGTGATTTCGTGAACTTCCATTGAAAACAGCGATAACTCATAAGAATCGAGAACTAGGAAAATAAGTTCATGAAATGCTGAGAACCACTAAAGTGAATTAAGGGGATAAATATGCTCATAAGTGGTGTATGTTTTAATATTTCAAATTTTATTATGACATTGCGTTTCGAGATTTCGTGACCTTCCATTGAACTCATAAGAATCATGAAGGAGGAGAATAAGTTCATGAAATGTTGAAAACCACCAAAGTGAATTAAGGGGATAAATATGCTCATAATATGTCAAACTTTATTATGACATTGCTTTTCGAGATTTCGTGACCTTCCATTGAACTCATAAGAATCGAGAAGGACGAAAATAAGTTCATGAAATGTTGAAAACAACCAAAGTGAATTAAGGGGAAAAATATGCTCATAAGTGGTGTATGTTTTAATATTTCAAATTTTATTATGACATTGCGTTTCGAGATTTCGTGACCTTCCATTGAAAACTGCGATAACTCATCAGAATCGAGAGGGAGGAAACTTAGTTCATGAAATATTGAAAACCACCAAAGTGAATTAAGGGGATTAATATGTTCACAAGTGGTGTATGTTTCAATATTTCAAATTTTATTATGACATTGCATAGATCGGTAGCGTGAATTGCCATTGAAGACTGTAGATACCTCATAACAGTCGAGACATAGGAAAAAAAGTTCATAAAATGCTGAGAACCACTAAAGTGAATTAAGGGGATAAATATGCTCATAAGTGGTGTATGTTTTAATATTTCAAATTTTATTATGACATTGCGTTTCGAGATTTCGTGACCTTCCATTGAAAACTGCGATAACTCATCAGAATCGAGAGGGAGGAAACTTAGTTCATGAAATATTGAAAACCACCAAAGTGAATTAAGGGGATTAATATGTTCACAAGTGGTGTATGTTTTAATATTTCAAATTTTATTATGACATTGCATTTCGTGATTTCGTGAACTTCCATTGAAAACAGCGATAACTCATAAGAATCGAGAACTAGGAAAATAAGTTCATGAAATGCTGAGAACCACTAAAGTGAATTAAGGGGATAAATATACTCCTAAGTGTTGTATGTTTCAATATTTGAAATTTTATTATGACTTTGAGTTTCGAGATTTCGTGACCTTCCATTGAACTCATAAGAATCATGAAGGAGGAGAATAAGTTCATGAAATGTTGAAAATCACCAAAGTGAATTAAGGGGATAAATATGGTCATAATATGTCAAACTTTATTATGACATTGCATTTCGTGATTTCGTGAACTTCCATTGAACTCATAAGAATCGTGAAGGAGGAGAATAAGTTCATGAAATGTTGAAAATCACCAAAGTGAATTAAGGGGATAAATATGCTCATAAGTGGTGTATGATTTAATATTTCAAATTTTATTATGACATTGCGTTTCGAGATTTCGTGACCTTCCATTGAAAACTGCGATAACTCATCAGAATCGAGAGGAGGAAACTTAGTTCATGAAATGTTGAAAACCACCAAAGTGAATTAAGGGGATTAATATGCTCACAAGTGGTGTATGTTTTAATATTTCAAATTTTATTATGACATTGCATTTCGTGATTTCGTGAACTTCCATTGAAAACAGCGATAACTCATAAGAATCGAGAACTAGGAAAATAAGTTCATGAAATGCTGAGAACCACTAAAGTGAATTAAGGGGATAAATATGCTCATAAGTGGTGTATGTTTTAATATTTCAAATTTTATTATGACATTGCGTTTCGAGATTTCGTGACCTTCCATTGAAAACTGCGATAACTCATCAGAATCGAGAGGAGGAAACTTAGTTCATGAAATGTTGAAAACCACCAAAGTGAATTAAGGGGATTAATATGCTCACAAGTGGTGTATGTTTTAATATTTCAAATTTTATTATGACATTGCATTTCGTGATTTCGTGAACTTCCATTGAAAACAGCGATAACTCATAAGAATCGAGAACTAGGAAAATAAGTTCATGAAATGCTGAGAACCACTAAAGTGAATTAAGGGGATAAATATGCTCATAAGTGGTGTATGTTTTAATATTTCAAATTTTATTATGACATTGCGTTTCGAGATTTCGTGACCTTCCATTGAAAACTGCGATAACTCATCGAATCGAGAGGAGGAAACTTAGTTCATGAAATGTTGAAAACCACCAAAGTGAATTAAGGGGATTAATATGCTCACAAGTGGTGTATGTTTTAATATTTCAAATTTTATTATGACATTGCATTTCGAGATTTCGTGACCTTCCATTGAAAACAGCGATAACTCATAAGAATCGAGAACTAGGAAAATAAGTTCATGAAATGTTGAAAACCACTAAAGTGAATTAAGGGGATAAATATGCTCATAAGTGGTGTATGTTTTAATATTTCAAATTTTATTATGACATTGCGTTTCGAGATTTCGTGACCTTCCATTGAAAACTGCGATAACTCATCAGAATCGAGAGAGGAGGAAACTTAGTTCATGAAATGTTGAAAACCACCAAAGTGAATTAAGGGGATTAATATGCTCACAAGTGGTGTATGTTTCAATATTTCAAATTTTATTATGACATTGCATTTCGTGATTTCGTGAACTTCCATTGAAAAAGCGATAACTCATAAGAATCGAGAACTAGGAAAATAAGTTCATGAAATGCTGAGAACCACTAAAGTGAATTAAGGGGATAAATATGCTCATAAGTGGTGTATGTTTCAATATTTCAAATTTTATTATGACATTGCGTTTCGAGATTTCGTGACCTTCCATTGAACTCATAAGAATCATGAAGGAGGAGAATAAGTTCATGAAATGTTGAAAACCACCAAAGTGAATTAAGGGGATAAATATGCTCATAATATGTCAAACTTTATTATGACATTGCTTTTCGAGATTTCGTGACCTTCCATTGAACTCATAAGAATCGTGAAGGAGGAGAATAAGTTCATGAAATGTTGAAAACCACCAAAGTGAATTAAAGGAGGATTAATAACACAAGTGGTGTATGTTTAGATATTTCAAATTTTATTATGACATTACATTAATGATTTAAATGAACTTCCATTAAAAACCAAGCGATAACTCATAAGAATCGAGAACTAGGAAAATAAGTTCGTAGAAATGCAGGAAACCACTAAAAGCTGAATTAAGAGGACAACTATCTTGCTCATATTGGTGTATATCTTTGTATTTCAAATTTTATTATGACATTATATCGTTTAGAAATTTACGTGACCTTCCATTGGCTTTAGAGCTGCGATAACTCATCAACAACAAATGAGGGAGGAAACTTAGTTCATCAAGATATTTGAAAACCACCAAAGTAAGATTAAGAGGATTAATATGCTCTATGATGGTGTATGCTTTAATATTTCAAATTGCCTTATGACATTTACATTTAAATGATTTCGTGAACTTCCATTGTAAACGACGATAACTCATGAGAATCGAGAACTAGGAAAATAAGTTCATGGTAGAAATGCTGAGAACCACTAAAGTGAATTAAAGGGATGAGCATCATATACATAAATTGTATATGTTTTTATATTTCAAATTTTATTTCTGACATTGCGTTTCGAGATTTCGTAACCATTGGCTGCTGATAACTCATAAGAATCATGAGAGGAGGAAACTTAGTTCATGAAGTATTGAAAACCGCAGGAAAGTGAATTAAAAGTTAATACTCCACAAATGATGTATGTTCATAATATGTCAAATTTATTATTATGACATTGCCATTTCGTGATTTCGTGAGCTTCCATTGAAAGCAGCTGAAATGAAAAATATTATAGATTGAGAACTAGGAAAATAAGTTCTATATACAAAATGCTGAGAACCACTAAAGTGAATTAAAGGGATAAATATCTGCTCATAAGTGGTGTATGTTTTAATATTTAGTGTATATTACTAAACATTCTCACATTTCGAGATTTCATTGACATTCCATTGAAAACTGATGATAATTCATCAGATTCAGAGAGGAGGAAACTTAGTTGTAAAATGTTGAAAACCCACTAAAAGTGAATTCAGGAGGATTAATATACTCTAAGGCTGGTGTATGGTTCAATATTTCAAATTTTATTATGACATTGCATTTATGATTTCGTGAACTTCCCACTGAGAGCAGCGATAATATCATGGAAATCGAGAGCTAGGAAAGCTAGGTTCTTGAAATGCTGAGAACCACTAGAGTGAATTAAAAGAGGGGATAACATATGCTTACAAGTGGTGTATGTTTCAATATTTAGAAATTGCCTTTATGTAGTATTTGCACGTTTCGAGTTTTAATGACCTTCCATTGAAAACTGCGATAACTCATGAGAGAATCATGAAGGAGAGAAACTAAGTTCATGAAATCTTAGAAAATCCGCCAAAGACAGATTAAGGGGATAAATATGCTCATAAGTGGTGTATGTTTCAATATTTCAAACTTTATTGTAGCATTGTACTAGGAGATTTCGCTGACCTTCCATTGAACTCATAGTAGAATCAATGAGGAGGAGAATAAGTTCATGGGAATGTGCCGAAAAATCACCAAAGTAAGATTAAGGGGATAAATATGCTCATAAGTAGTTATATATTTTAATATTTCGATTTTTATTATGACATTGCGTTTCGAGATTTCGTGACCTTCCATTTAAAGTGCGATAAATCATCAGAATCGAGAGTAGGAAACTTAGTTCAACAAATGTTGAAACTCACTAAAGTAGATTAAGAGGGATTATATATACTCATAAGTGATATATGTTCAATATTTCGAATTTTACCGTGACATTGGTATTTTCGTGATTTCGTGAACTTCAAGTGAAAACAGCGATGACAAACTCCATAGGAAGTAAGACTTAGGAAAATAGTTGGATTCATGAGATACTAAAGACCTTTCAAGTAGATTAAAGGGATAAATATGCTCTAAATTATTGTATGTTTTAATATGTGAGGCTGCTGTGTGACTTTGCGTTTTGAGATTTATTGGCCTTCCAGTGAAAACTAGTAAGAACTCATCGAATCGAGAGGAGAATAATGAGTTCATGAAATGTTAAAAATCCTGAAAGTGAATTAAGGGGATAAATATGCTCACTATTGGTTATGTTTTAATATATCAAATTTTATTATGACATTTGCGTTTAGAGATTAGGCTGACCTTGGTATTGGAAGCTGCGATAACTTTACATGGGAAATCGAGAGGCTAGGAAGCTTAGTTCATGAAATGCTAGAAAACCACTATGAAATGAATTAAAGTCGAAAGGACAAATACTCTCTTAAGTGGTATGTTTTAATATCTTCAAAATTTGTATTATGAACATTGCGTTTCGAGATTTCGTGACCTTCCACTTGTTGAAAACTGCGATAACTCCTTCGAATCGGAAAGAAAGGGAAGGAGAACTTAGTTCATCAAATGTTGAAAACCACCAAAGTGAATTAAGGGGATTAATATGCTGAGTGGTGTATGTTTAATATTTCAAATTTTATTGTGTATTATTTGCAGTTTCTGGTGATTATCGTGAACTTCCATTGAAAGTGAGTGACACATAAGAATCTGGAATGGGAGGCACAAGGAAAAATACAGTTCCTTGAAATGCTGAGAACCACCTATGCGTAAGTGAATTAAGGGGATAAATACTTTCATAAGTGGTGTATGGTTTAATATTTTCAAATTTTATTATGACATGGCTGCGTTTAGAGATTTCGTGACCTTCCAAAGCTGAAAAGCTGCGATAACTCACTTGAAGAATCGAGAGGAGGAAACTTAGTTCATGAAATGTTTGTGAAAACCACCAAAGTGAATTAAGGGGATTAATATGCTCTACGAAGTGGTGTATGTTTTAATATTTCAAATTTTATTATGACATTGCATTTCGTGATTTCGTGAACTTCCATTGAAAACAGCGATAACTCATAAGAATCGAGAACTAGGAAAATAAGTTCATGAAATGTTGAAAACCACTAAAGTGAATTAAGGGGATAAATATGCTCATAAGTGGTGTATGTTTTAATATTTCAAATTTTATTATGACATTGCGTTTCGAGATTTCGTGACCTTCCATTGAAAACTGCGATAACTCATCAGAATCGAGAGGAGGAAACTTAGTTCATGAAATGTTGAAAACCACCAAAGTGAATTAAGGGGATTAATATGCTCACAAGTGGTGTATGTTTCAATATTTCAAATTTTATTATGACATTGCATTTCGTGATTTCGTGAACTTCCATTGAAAACAGCGATAACTCATAAGAATCGAGAACTAGGAAAATAAGTTCATGAAATGCTGAGAACCACTAAAGTGAATTAAGGGGATAAATATGCTCATAAGTGGTGTATGTTTTAATATTTCAAATTTTATTATGACATTGCGTTTGAGATTTCGTGACCTTCCATTGAACTCATAAGAATCATAGAAGGAGGAGAATAAGTTCATGAAATGTTGAAAATCACCAAAGTGAATTAAGGGGATAAATATGCTCATAATATGTCAAACTTTATTATGACATTGCTTTTCGAGATTTCGTGACCTTCCATTGAACTCATAAGAATCGTGAAGGAGGAGAATAAGTTCATGAAATGTTGAAAATCACCAAAGTGAATTAAGGGGATAAATATGCTCACAAGTGGTGTATGTTTTAATATTTCAAATTTTATTATGACATTGCGTTTCGAGATTTCGTGACCTTCCATTGAAAACTGCGATAACTCATCAGAATCGAGAGGGAGGAAACTTAGTTCATGAAATGTTGAAAACCACCAAAGTGAATTAAGGGTATTAATATGCTCACAAGTGGTGTATGTTTCAATATTTCAAATTTTATTATGACATTGCATTTCGTGATTTCGTGAACTTCCATTGAAAACAGCGATAACTCATAAGAATCGAGAACTAGGAAAATAAGTTCATGAAATGCTGAGAACCACTAAAGTGAATTAAGGGGATAAATATGCTCCTAAGTGGTGTATGTTTCAATATTTCAAATTTTATTATGACTTTCTGCGTTTCGAGATTTCGTGACCTTCCATTGACTGCGATAACTCATCGGAATCATGAAGGAGGAGAATAAGTTCATGAAATGTTGAAAATCACCAAAGTGAATTAAAGAGTTAATATATCACAAGTAGTGTATGTTTTAATATGTCAAACTTTATTATGACATTGCTTTTCGAGATTTCGTGACCTTCCATTGAAAACAGCGATAACTCATAAGAATGCGAGAATGGAGGAGAATAAGTTCATGAAATGTTGAAAATCACCAAAGTGAATTAAGGGGATAAATATGCTCATAAGTGGTGTATGATTTAATATTTGAAATTTTATTATGACATTGCGTTTGAGATTTCGTGACCTTCCATTGAAAACTGCGATAACTCATCAGAATCGAGAGGGAGGAAACTTAGTTCATGAAATGTTGAAAACCACCAAAGTGAATTAAGGGGATTAATATGCTCACAAGTGGTGTATGTTTTAATATTTCAAATTTTATTATGACATTGCATTTCGTGATTTCGTGAACTTCCATTGAAAACAGCGATAACTCATAAGAATCGAGAACTAGGAAAATAAGTTCATGAAATGCTGAGAACCACTAAAGTGAATTAAGGGGATAAATATGCTCATAAGTGGTGTATGTTTTAATATTTCAAATTTTATTATGACATTGCGTTTCGAGATTTCGTGACCTTCCATTGAAAAGCTGCGATAACTCATCAGAATCGAGAGGAGGAAACTTAGTTCATGAAATGTTGAAAACCACTAAAGTGAATTAAGGGGATTAATATGCTCACAAGTGGTGTATGGTTCAATATTTCAAATTTTATTATGACATTGCATTTAGTGATTTCGTGAACTTCCATTGAAAACGCGATAACTCATAAGAATCGATGAACTAGGAAAATAAGTTCATGAAATGTTGAAAATCACCAAAGTGAATTAAGGGGATAAATATGCTCATAAGTGGTGTATGTTTTAATATTTCAAATTTTATTATGACATTGCGTTTCGAGATTTCGTGACCTTCCATTGAAAACTGCGATAACTCATCAGAATCGAGAGGGAGGAAACTTAGTTCATGAAATGTTGAAAACCACCAAAGTGAATTAAGGGGATAAATATGCTCATAATATGTCAAACTTTATTATGACATTGCTTTTCGAGATTTCGTGACCTTCCATTGAACTCATAAGAATCGTGAATGAGTAATACGACTTCCTCCGAGATTTAAAATCTTTCAATTCAATTAACTCTTTAGATATGCTCATAAGTGGTGTATGTTTTAATATTTCAAATTTTATTATGACATTGCGTTTCGAGATTTCGTGACCTTCCATTGAAAACTGCGATAACTCATCAGAATCGAGAGGAGGAAACTTAGTTCATGAAATGTTGAAAACCACCAAAGTGAATTAAGGGGATTAATATGCTCACAAGTGGTGTATGTTTCAATATTTCAAATTTTATTATGACATTGCATTTCGTGATTTCGTGAACTTCCATTGAAAACAGCGATAACTCATAAGAATCGAGAACTAGGAAAAATAAGTTCATGAAATGCTGAGAACCACTAAAGTGAATTAAGGGGATAAATATGCTCATAAGTGGTGTATGTTTTAATATTTCAAATTTTATTATGACATTGCGTTTCGAGATTTCGTGACCTTCCATTGAAAACTGCGATAACTCATCGAGAATCGAGAGGAGGAAACTTAGTTCATGAAATGTTGAAAACCACCAAAGTGAATTAAGGGGATTAATATGCTCACAAGTGGTGTATGCTTTTAATATTTCAAATTTTATTATGACATTGCATTTCGTGATTTCGTGAACTTCCATTGAAAACAGCGATAACTCATAAGAATCGAGAACTAGGAAAATAAGTTCATGAAATGCTGAGAACCACTAAAGTGAATTAAGGGGATAAATATGCTCATAAGTGGTGTATGTTTTAATATTTCAAATTTTATTATGACATTGCGTTTCGAGATTTCGTGACCTTCCATTGAAAACTTGCGATAACTCATAAGAATCGAGAGGAGGAAACTTAGTTCATGAAATATTGAAAACCACCAAAGTGAATTAAGGGGATTAATATGCTCACAAGTGGTGTATGTTTTAATATTTCAAATTTTATTATGACATTGCATTTCGTGATTTCGTGAACTTCCATTGAAAACAGCGATAACTCATAAGAATCGAGAACTAGGAAAATAAGTTCATGAAATGTTGAGAACCACTAAAGTGAATTAAGGGGATAAATATGCTCATAAGTGGTGTATGTTTTAATATTTCAAATTTTATTATGACATTGCGTTTCGAGATTTCGTGACCTTCCATTGAAAACTGCGATAACTCATTATAATTGAGACGGAGGAAACTTAGATCATGAAATGTTCAAAACCACTAAATTTAATGCAGTGGATTAATATGCTCACAAGTGGTGTATGGTTCAATATTTCAAATTTTATTATGACATTACATTTCGTGATTTCGTGAACTTCCATTGAAAACAGCGATAACTCATAAGAATCGAGAACTAGGAAAATAAGTTCATGAAATGCTGAGAACCACTAAAGTGAATTAAGGGGATAAATATGCTCATAAGTGGTGTATGTTTCAATATTTCAAATTTTATTATGACATTGCGTTTCGAGATTTCGTGACCTTCCATTGAACTCATAAGAATCGTGAAGGAGGAGGAATAAGTTCATGAAATGTTGAAAATCACCAAAGTGAATTAAGGGGATAAATATGCTCATAAGTGGTGTATGATTTAATATTTGAAATTTTATTATGACATTGCGTTTCGAGATTTCGTGACCTTCCATTGAAAATAACTCATCAGAATCGAGAGGGAGGAAACTTAGTTCATGAAATGTTGAAAACCACCAAAGTGAATTAAGGGGATTAATATGCTCACAAGTGGTGTATGTTTTAATATTTCAAATTTTATTATGACATTGCATTTCGTGATTTCGTGAACTTCCATTGAAAACGGCGATAACTCATAAGAATCGAGAACTAGGAAAATAAGTTCATGAAATGCTGAGAGAACCACTAAAGTGAATTAAGGGGATAAATATGCTCATAAGTGGTGTATGTTTTAATATTTCAAATTTTATTATGACATTGCGTTTGAGATTTCGTGACCTTCCATTGAAAGCTGCGATAACTCATCGAAGGAATCGAGAAGGAAAATAAGTTCATGAAATGTTGAAAACCACTAAAGTGAATTAAGGGGATTAAATATGCTCACAAGTGGTGTATGGTTCAATATTTCAAATTTTATTATGACATTGCATTTCGTGATTTCGTGAACTTCCATTGAAAACGGCGATAACTCATAAGAATCGAGAAGGAGGAGAATAAGTTCATGAAATGTTGAAAACCACCAAAGTGAATTAAGGGGATAAATATGCTCATAAGTGGTGTATGATTTAATATTTGAAATTTTATTATGACATTGCGTTTCGAGATTTCGTGACCTTCCATTGAAAGCGGCGATAACTCATCGGAAATCGAGAGGGAGAAACTTAGTTCATGAAATGTTGAAAACCACCAAAGTGAATTAAGGGGATAAATATGCTCATAAGTGGTGTATGTTTTAATATTTCAAATTTTATTATGACATTGCGTTTCGAGATTTCGTGACCTTCCATTGAAAAGCTGCGATAACTCATCAATCGAGAGGAGGAAACTTAGTTCATGAAATGTTGAAAACCACCAAAGTGAATTAAGGGGATTAATATGCTCACAAGTGGTGTATGTTTTAATATTTCAAATTTTATTATGACATTGCATTTCGTGATTTCGTGAACTTCCATTGAAAAGCGATAACTCATAAGAATCGAGAACTAGGAAAATAAGTTCATGAAATGCTGAGAACCACTAAAGTGAATTAAGGGGATAAATATGCTCATAAGTGGTGTATGTTTTAATATTTCAAATTTTATTATGACAGTGCGGTTGAGCATCTCGTGAGCGTACGATTGAAAATCTCGATAACTGACCAGACACGAGAGGGAGGAAACTTAGTTCATGAAATGTTGAAAACCACTAAAGTGAATTCAGGGGATTAATATGCTCACAAGTGGTGTATGGTTCAATATTTCAAATTTTATTATGACATTGCATTTCGTGATTTCGTGAACTTCCATTGAAAACAGCGATAACTCATAAGAATCGAGAACTAGGAAAATAAGTTCATGAAATGCTGAGAACCACTAAAGTGAATTAAGGGGATAAATATGCTCCTAAGTGTTGTATGTTTCAATATTTGAAATTTTATTATGACTTTGCGTTTCGAGATTTCGTGACCTTCCATTGAACTCATAAGAATCATGAAGGAGGAGAATAAGTTCATGAAATGTTGAAAATCACCAAAGTGAATTAAGGGGATAAATATGCTCATAATATGTCAAACTTTATTATGACATTGCTTTTCGAGATTTCGTGACCTTCCATTGAACTCATAAGAATCGTGAAGGAGGAGAATAAGTTCATGAAATGTTGAAAATCACCAAAGTGAATTAAGGGGATAAATATGCTCATAAGTGGTGTATGATTTAATATTTGAAATTTTATTATGACATTGCGTTTCGAGATTTCGTGACCTTCCATTGAAAACTGCGATAACTCATCAGAATCGAGAGGGAGGAAACTTAGTTCATCAAATGTTGAAAACCACCAAAGTGAATTAAGGGGATTAATATGCTCACAAGTGGTGTATGTTTTAATATTTCAAATTTTATTATGACATTGCATTTCGTGATTTCGTGAACTTCCATTGAAAACAGCGATAACTCATAAGAATCGAGAACTAGGAAAATAAGTTCATGAAATGTTGAGAACCACTAAAGTGAATTAAGGGGATAAATATGCTCATAAGTGGTGTATGTTTTAATATTTCAAATTTTATTATGACATTGCGTTTCGAGATTTCGTGACCTTCCATTGAAAACTGCGATAACTCATAAGAATCGAGAACTAGGAAAATAAGTTCATGAAATGCTGAGAACCACTAAAGTGAATTAAGGGGATAAATATGCTCATAAGTGGTGTATGTTTTAATATTTCAAATTTTATTATGACATTGCGTTTCGAGATTTCGTGACCTTCCATTGAAAACTGCGATAACTCATCAGAATCGAGAGGGAGGAAACTTAGTTCATCAAATGTTGAAAACCACCAAAGTGAATTAAGGGGATTAATATGCTCACAAGTGGTGTATGTTTCCATATTTCAAATTTTATTATGACATTGCATTTCGTGATTTCGTGAACTTCCATTGAAAACAGCGATAACTCATAAGAATCGAGAACTAGGAAAATAAGTTCATGAAATGCTGAGAACCACTAAAGTGAATTAAGGGGATAAATATGCTCATAAGTGGTGTATGTTTTAATATTTCAAATTTTATTATGACATTGCGTTTCGAGATTTCGTGACCTTTGAAGCTGCGATAACTCATAAGAATCGAGAACTAGGAAAATAAGTTCATGAAATGCTGAGAACCACTAAAGTGAATTAAGGGGATAAATATGCTCATAAGTGGTGTATGTTTTAATATTTCAAATTTTATTATGACATTGCGTTTCGAGATTTCGTGAGATCGGAAGGGCGTCGGCTATAACTAGTGTGTAGATCTCGGGGGTCGACGTAGCACTTAAAAAAATAAAAACAACCAAAGTGAATTAAGGGGATTAATATGCTCACAAGTGGTGTATGTTTTAATATTTCAAATTTTATTATGACATTGCATTTCGTGATTTCGTGAACTTCCATTGAAAACAGCGATAACTCATAAGAATCGAGAACTAGGAAAATAAGTTCATAAAATGCTGAGAACCACTAAAGTGAATTAAGGGGATAAATATGCTCATAAGTGGTGTATGTTTTAATATTTCAAATTTTATTATGACATTGCGTTTCGAGATTTCGTGACATATCGGTAGAGCGTGCGGTAGGGAATGAGTATCGATCTGGGGGGACGCTGGAGTTCATGAAATGTTGAAAACCACTAAAGTGAATTCAGGGGATTAATATGCTCACAAGTGGTGTATGGTTCAATATTTCAAATTTTATTATGACATTGCATTTCGTGATTTCGTGAACTTCCATTGAAAACAGCGATAACTCATAAGAATCGAGAACTAGGAAAATAAGTTCATGAAATGCTGAGAACCACTAAAGTGAATTAAGGGGATAAATATGCTCCTAAGTGTTGTATGTTTCAATATTTGAAATTTTATTATGACTTTGCGTTTCGAGATTTCGTGACCTTCCATTGAACTCATAAGAATCATGAAGGAGGAGAATAAGTTCATGAAATGTTGAAAATCACCAAAGTGAATTAAGGGGATAAATATGCTCATAATATGTCAAACTTTATTATGACATTGCTTTTCGAGATTTCGTGACCTTCCATTGAACTCATAAGAATCGTGAAGGAGGAGAATAAGTTCATGAAATGTTGAAAATCACCAAAGTGAATTAAGGGGATAAATATGCTCATAAGTGGTGTATGATTTAATATTTGAAATTTTATTATGACATTGCGTTTCGAGATTTCGTGACCTTCCATTGAAAACTGCGATAACTCATCAGAATCGAGAGGGAGGAAACTTAGTTCATCAAATGTTGAAAACCACCAAAGTGAATTAAGGGGATTAATATGCTCACAAGTGGTGTATGTTTTAATATTTCAAATTTTATTATGACATTGCATTTCGTGATTTCGTGAACTTCCATTGAAAACAGCGATAACTCATAAGAATCGAGAACTAGGAAAATAAGTTCATGAAATGCTGAGAACCACTAAAGTGAATTAAGGGGATAAATATGCTCATAAGTGGTGTATGTTTTAATATTTCAAATTTTATTATGACATTGCGTTTCGAGATTTCGTGACCTTCCATTGAAAACTGCGATAACTCATCAGAGTCGAGAGGGAGGAAACTTAGTTCATGAAATGTTGAAAACCACTAAAGTGAATTCAGGGGATTAATATGCTCACAAGTGGTGTATGGTTCAATATTTCAAATTTTATTATGACAATGCATTTCGTGATTTCTTGAACTTCCATTGAAAACAGCGATAACTCATAAGAATCGAGAACTAGGAAAATAAGTTCATGAAATGCTGAGAACCACTAAAGTGAATTAAGGGGATAAATATGCTCATAAGTGGTGTATGATTTAATATTTGAAATTTTATTATGACATTGCGTTTCGAGATTTCGTGACCTTCCATTGAAAACTGCGATAACTCATCAGAATCGAGAGGGAGGAAACTTAGTTCATCAAATGTTGAAAACCACCAAAGTGAATTAAGGGGATTAATATGCTCACAAGTGGTGTATGTTTTAATATTTCAAATTTTATTCTGACATTGCGTTTCGAGATTTCGTGACCTTCCATTGAAAACTGCGATAACTCATCAGAATCGAGAGGGAGGAAACTTAGTTCATGAAATATTGAAAACCACCAAAGTGAATTAAGGGGATTAATATGCTCACAAGTGGTGTATGTTTTAATATTTCAAATTTTATTATGACATTGCATTTCGTGATTTCGTGAACTTCCATTGAAAACAGCGATAACTCATAAGAATCGAGAACTAGGAAAATAAGTTCATGAAATGCTGAGAACCACTAAAGTGAATTAAGGGGATAAATATGCTCATAAGTGGTGTATGATTTAATATTTGAAATTTTATTATGACATTGCGTTTCGAGATTTCGTGACCTTCCATTGAAAACTGCGATAACTCATCAGAATCGAGAGGGAGGAAACTTAGTTCATCAAATGTTGAAAACCACCAAAGTGAATTAAGGGGATTAATATGCTCACAAGTGGTGTATGTTTTAATATTTCAAATTTTATTATGACATTGCATTTCGTGATTTCGTGAACTTCCATTGAAAACAGCGGTAACTCATAAGAATCGAGAACTAGGAAAATAAGTTCATGAAATGCTGAGAACCACTAAAGTGAATTAAGGGGATAAATATGCTCATAAGTGGTGTATGTTTTAATATTTCAAATTTTATTATGACATTGCGTTTCGAGATTTCGTGACCTTCCATTGAAAACTGCGATAACTCATCAGAATCGAGAGGGAGGAAACTTAGTTCATGAAATGTTGAAAACCACTAAAGTGAATTCAGGGGATTAATATGCTCACAAGTGGTGTATGGTTCAATATTTCAAATTTTATTATGACATTGCATTTCGTGATTTCGTGAACTTCCATTGAAAACAGCGATAACTCATAAGAATCGAGAACTAGGAAAATAAGTTCATGAAATGCTGAGAACCACTAAAGTGAATTAAGGGGATAAATATGCTCATAAGTGGTGTATGTTTTAATATTTCAAATTTTATTATGACATTGCGTTTCGAGATTTCGTGACCTTGCATTGACAATAGCGATAACTCATAAGAATCGAGAGGGAGGAAACTTAGTTCATGAAATATTGAAAACCACCAAAGTGAATTAAGGGGATTAATATGCTCACAAGTGGTGTATGTTTTAATATTTCAAATTTTATTATGACATTGCATTTCGTGATTTCGTGAACTTCCATTGAAAACAGCGATAACTCATAAGAATCGAGAACTAGGAAAATAAGTTCATAAAATGCTGAGAACCACTAAAGTGAATTAAGGGGATAAATATGCTCATAAGTGGTGTATGTTTTAATATTTCAAATTTTATTATGACATTGCGTTTCGAGATTTCGTGACCTTCCATTGAAAACTGCGATAACTCATCAGAATCGAGAGGGAGGAAACTTAGTTCATGAAATATTGAAAACCACCAAAGTGAATTAAGGGGATTAATATGCTCACAAGTGGTGTATGTTTTAATATTTCAAATTTTATTATGACATTGCATTTCGTGATTTCGTGAACTTCCATTGAAAACAGCGATAACTCATAAGAATCGAGAACTAGGAAAATAAGTTCATAAAATGCTGAGAACCACTAAAGTGAATTAAGGGGATAAATATGCTCATAAGTGGTGTATGTTTTAATATTTCAAATTTTATTATGACATTGCGTTTCGCCAATACGTGAACTCCCACTGAACACTGCGATATTTCAATCTAATCGAGAGGGAGAAAACTTAGTTCATGAAATGTTGAAAACCACTAAAGTGAATTCAGGGGATTAATATGCTCACAAGTGGTGTATGGTTCAATATTTCAAATTTTATTATGACATTGCATTTCGTGATTTCGTGAACTTCCATTGAAAACAGCGATAACTCATAAGAATCGAGAACTAGGAAAATAAGTTCATGAAATGCTGAGAACCACTAAAGTGAATTAAGGGGATAAATATGCTCCTAAGTGTTGTATGTTTCAATATTTGAAATTTTATTATGACTTTGCGTTTCGAGATTTCGTGACCTTCCATTGAACTCATAAGAATCATGAAGGAGGAGAATAAGTTCATGAAATGTTGAAAATCACCAAAGTGAATTAAGGGGATAAATATGCTCATAATATGTCAAACTTTATTATGACATTGCTTTTCGAGATTTCGTGACCTTCCATTGAACTCATAAGAATCGTGAAGGAGGAGAATAAGTTCATGAAATGTTGAAAATCACCAAAGTGAATTAAGGGGATAAATATGCTCATAAGTGGTGTATGATTTAATATTTGAAATTTTATTATGACATTGCGTTTCGAGATTTCGTGACCTTCCATTGAAAACTGCGATAACTCATCAGAATCGAGAGGGAGGAAACTTAGTTCATCAAATGTTGAAAACCACCAAAGTGAATTAAGGGGATTAATATGCTCACAAGTGGTGTATGTTTTAATATTTCAAATTTTATTATGACATTGCATTTCGTGATTTCGTGAACTTCCATTGAAAACAGCGATAACTCATAAGAATCGAGAACTAGGAAAATAAGTTCATGAAATGCTGAGAACCACTAAAGTGAATTAAGGGGATAAATATGCTCATAAGTGGTGTATGTTTTAATATTTCAAATTTTATTATGACATTGCGTTTCGAGATTTAGTGCGGTAGAGCGTAGAGTAGGGATAGATCGTAGATCTCGGTGGTGGGCGTATTAGTTCATGAAATGTTGAAAACCACTAAAGTGAATTCAGGGGATTAATATGCTCACAAGTGGTGTATGGTTCAATATTTCAAATTTTATTATGACAATGCATTTCGTGATTTCTTGAACTTCCATTGAAAACAGCGATAACTCATAAGAATCGAGAACTAGGAAAATAAGTTCATGAAATGCTGAGAACCACTAAAGTGAATTAAGGGGATAAATATGCTCATAAGTGGTGTATGATTTAATATTTGAAATTTTATTATGACATTGCGTTTCGAGATTTCGTGACCTTCCATTGAAAACTGCGATAACTCATCAGAATCGAGAGGGAGGAAACTTAGTTCATCAAATGTTGAAAACCACCAAAGTGAATTAAGGGGATTAATATGCTCACAAGTGGTGTATGTTTTAATATTTCAAATTTTATTATGACATTGCATTTCGTGATTTCGTGAACTTCCATTGAAAACAGCGATAACTCATAAGAATCGAGAACTAGGAAAATAAGTTCATGAAATGCTGAGAACCACTAAAGTGAATTAAGGGGATAAATATGCTCATAAGTGGTGTATGATTTAATATTTGAAATTTTATTATGACATTGCGTTTCGAGATTTCGTGACCTTCCATTGAAAACTGCGATAACTCATCAGAATCGAGAGGGAGGAAACTTAGTTCATCAAATGTTGAAAACCACCAAAGTGAATTAAGGGGATTAATATGCTCACAAGTGGTGTATGTTTTAATATTTCAAATTTTATTATGACATTGTATTTCGTGATTTCGTGAACTTCCATTGAAAACAGCGGTAACTCATAAAAATCGAGAACTAGGAAAATAAGTTCATGAAATGCTGAGAACCACTAAAGTGAATTAAGGGGATAAATATGCTCATAAGTGGTGTATGTTTTAATATTTCAAATTTTATTATGACATTGCGTTTCGAGATTTCGTGACCTTCCATTGAAAACTGCGATAACTCATCAGAATCGAGAGGGAGGAAACTTAGTTCATCAAATGTTGAAAACCACTAAAGTGAATTCAGGGGATTAATATGCTCACAAGTGGTGTATGATTCAATATTTCAAATTTTATGATGACATTGCATTTCGTGATTTCGTGAACTTCACTTGAAAACAGCGGTAACTCATAAGAATCGAGAACTAGGAAAATAAATTCATGAAATGCTGAGAACCACTAAAGTGAATTAAGGGGATAAATATGCTCATAAGTGGTGTATGTTTTAATATTTCAAATTTTATTATGACATTGCGTTTCGAGATTTCGTGACCTTCCATTGAAAACTGCGATAGCTCATCAGAATCGAGAGGGAGGAAACTTAGTTCATGAAATATTGAAAACCACCAAAGTGAATTAAGGGGATTAATATGCTCACAAGTGGTGTATGTTTTAATATTTCAAATTTTATTATGACATTGCATTTCGTGATTTCGTGAACTTCCATTGAAAACAGCGATAACTCATAAGAATCGAGAACTAGGAAAATAAGTTCATAAAATGCTGAGAACCACTAAAGTGAATTAAGGGGATAAATATGCTCATAAGTGGTGTATGTTTTAATATTTCAAATTTTATTATGACATTGCGTTTCGAGATTTCGTGACCTTCCATTGAAAACTGCGATAACTCATCAGAATCGAGAGGGAGGAAACTTAGTTCATCAAATGTTGAAAACCACCAAAGTGAATTAAGGGGATTAATATGCTCACAAGTGGTGTATGTTTTAATATTTCAAATTTTATTATGACATTGCATTTCGTGATTTCGTGAACTTCCATTGAAAACAGCGATAACTCATAAGAATCGAGAACTAGGAAAATAAGTTCATGAAATGCTGAGAACCACTAAAGTGAATTAAGGGGATAAATATGCTCATAAGTGGTGTATGTTTTAATATTTGAAATTTTATTATGACATTGCGTTTCGAGATTTCGTGGCGTTGGATTAAAATGTAGGTTACGTTGGTCGCGTCGAGAGTGAGGAAACTTAGTTCATGAAATGTTGAAAACCACTAAAGTGAATTCAGGGGATTAATATGCTCACAAGTGGTGTATGGTTCAATATTTCAAATTTTATTATGACATTGCATTTCGTGATTTCGTGAACTTCCATTGAAAACAGCGATAACTCATAAGAATCGAGAACTAGGAAAATAAGTTCATGAAATGCTGAGAACCACTAAAGTGAATTAAGGGGATAAATATGCTCCTAAGTGTTGTATGTTTCAATATTTGAAATTTTATTATGACTTTGCGTTTCGAGATTTCGTGACCTTCCATTGAACTCATAAGAATCATGAAGGAGGAGAATAAGTTCATGAAATGTTGAAAATCACCAAAGTGAATTAAGGGGATAAATATGCACATAATATGTCAAACTTTATTATGACATTGCTTTTCGAGATTTCGTGACCTTCCATTGAACTCATAAGAATCGTGAAGGAGGAGAATAATATGCTTCCATTGAAAACCACCAAAGTGAATTAAGGGGATTAATATGCTCACAAGTGGTGTATGCTTTAATATTTCAAATTTTATTATGACATTGCATTTCGTGATTTCGTGAACTTCCATTGAAAACAGCGATAACTCATAAGAATCGAGAACTAGGAAAATAAGTTCATGAAATGCTGAGAACCACTAAAGTGAATTAAGGGGATAAATATGCTCATAAGTGGTGTATGTTTTAATATTTCAAATTTTATTATGACATTGCGTTTCGAGATTTCGTGACCTTCCATTTAAAACTGCGATAAATCATCAGAGTCGAGAGGGAGGAAACTTAGTTCATGAAATGTTGAAAACCACTAAAGTGAATTCAGGGGATTAATATGCTCACAAGTGGTGTATGGTTCAATATTTCAAATTTTATTATGACATTGCATTTCGTGATTTCGTGAACTTCCATTGAAAACAACGATAACTCATAAGAATCGAGAACTAGGAAAATAAGTTCATGAAATGCTGAGAACCACTAAAGTGAATTAAGGGGATAAATATGCTCCTAAGTGTTGTATGTTTCAATATTTGAAATTTTATTATGACTTTGCGTTTCGAGATTTCGTGACCTTCCATTGAACTCATAAGAATCATGAAGGAGGAGAATAAGTTCATGAAATGTTGAAAATCACCAAAGTGAATTAAGGGGATAAATATGCTCATAATATGTCAAACTTTATTATGACATTGCTTTTCGAGATTTCGTGACCTTCCATTGAACTCATAAGAATCGTGAAGGAGGAGAATAAGTTCATGAAATGTTGAAAATCACCAAAGTGAATTAAGGGGATAAATATGCTCATAAGTGGTGTATGATTTAATATTTGAAATTTTATTATGACATTGCGTTTCGAGATTTCGTGACCTTCCATTGAAAACTGCGATAACTCATCAGAATCGAGAGGGAGGAAACTTAGTTCATCAAATGTTGAAAACCACCAAAGTGAATTAAGGGGATTAATATGCTCACAAGTGGTGTATGTTTTAATATTTCAAATTTTATTATGACATTGCATTTCGTGATTTCGTGAACTTCCATTGAAAACAGCGGTAACTCATAAGAATCGAGAACTAGGAAAATAAGTTCATGAAATGCTGAGAACCACTAAAGTGAATTAAGGGGATAAATATGCTCATAAGTGGTGGATGTTTTAATATTTCAAATTTTATTATGACATTGCGTTTCGAGATTTCGTGACCTTCCATTGAAAACTGCGATAACTCATCAGAATCGAGAGGGAGGAAACTTAGTTCATGAAATATTGAAAACCACCAAAGTGAATTAAGGGGATTAATATGCTCACAAGTGGTGTATGTTTTAATATTTCAAATTTTATTATGACATTGCATTTCGTGATTTCGTGAACTTCCATTAAAAACAGCGATAACTCATAAGAATCGAGAACTAGGAAAATAAGATCGTGAAATGCTGAGAACCACTAAAGTGAATTAAGGGGATAAATATGCTCATAAATGGTGTATGTTTTAATATTTCAAATTTTATTATGACATTGCGTTTCGAGATTTCGTGACCTTCCATTGAAAACTGTTTTTTCAAAGAAGCGTCGACAAACGAGATCTACACTCTTTCACATCTTGACGCTCTTCAGATCTAATTAAGGGGATTAATATGCTCACAAGTGGTGTATGTTTTAATATTTCAAATTTTATTATGACATTGCATTTCGTGATTTCGTGAACTTCCATTGAAAACAGCGATAACTCATAAGAATCGAGAACTAGGAAAATAAGTTCATGAAATGCTGAGAACCACTAAAGTGAATTAAGGGGATAAATATGCTCATAAGTGGTGTATGTTTTAATATTTGAAATTTTATTATGACATTGCGTTTCGAGATTTCGTGACCTTCCATTGAAAACTGCGATAACTCATCAGAGTCGAGAGGGAGGAAACTTAGTTCATGAAATGTTGAAAACCACTAAAGTGAATTCAGGGGATTAATATGCTCACAAGTGGTGTATGGTTCAATATTTCAAATTTTATTATGACATTGCATTTCGTGATTTCGTGAACTTCCATTGAAAACAGCGATAACTCATAAGAATCGAGAACTAGGAAAATAAGTTCATGAAATGCTGAGAACCACTAAAGTGAATTAAGGGGATAAATATGCTCCTAAGTGTTGTATGTTTCAATATTTGAAATTTTATTATGACTTTGCGTTTCGAGATTTCGTGACTTTTGGTATAGGTCAATTTCTCTGAAATTGGTATAGGTCAATTCCTTACTAGACCAAAGTTTCGTTGTAGTATAGTAAGGTGTCAATCCATAAGGGTGAAGATATTAACCAAAAAGGATGAGATCAAAACCATTCAAGTCAAGCCAAACAAGAGCGTATGGGGGTCTAACGACCTAGACAGAAAACAGAAATAGATGCTAAAACGAATCAATTCAAAGACTAACAGAAGCAAGGCAATAACAGAAACAGCGTATAGGGCTAGACGAGAAATCAATCAATGCAAGAGAAGTTCCTAAGGATGGGGTAATCGATTCAGTGCCTCCTCTTAGCCTACCCAGGTGGTCTAACAAAACTCAATCAAGCTATTCCCTAGACATCAAACATCACAACCAGTTAAGTCCACTCCCGTGATAAGTAACCTCAAGCTAGACCAGTTCCAGACCCAATCCCTTGGCGAAATCTACCACTAGCAGGCAATAAGACCCAGTTCAATACTGTCAATAAACACCCTAGACATCTAATCCCTTAGGCTAGGAATGCAAATCTCTAACATCAATTCATTCAAGCATTTTATCAAACACCTTCTGGGTGGAAAAACACCTAAGATCTAATCTCAATTGATCGAGAGAAATTAGCATTAAGAACACTGATTTAGAAGGGAATTAAAACAATCAACTCTTAAACCACCTAGGAGACTAAGATTCCACACTAATCTAACCCATCCTCGAAACTCTAATGACTACTCGAAACCATGAAGAAACAGCACAATCACAAACCCAGAAATCATAGGATACTGCATAAATAGAAGAGATAGATAGGGTATTGATTGAACAGAAGAAATAAACTGATATAACAAGTAGAAAACAAATTACAAAGTCTGGAAATGAAGAACAAGAAAGAACAATGAAGAGCGAAGGGAAAACGAAAATTAGGCATAAAAACAAACTTAGAAAAAAAACTTAGAAGTCTTAATCCCACATTGGGTATTTATACTAAGTCTTAAAAACCCTAAAACGTCATGGGAAAAATAGTAAAAACGCGCAAGGTAGGTGCAACTCGACCTGTGCGGGTTGAGTCTTTGTGCTCGAGGCGATGAAATCAAGATTGCATTTTTGTGTGTTGAGCTCGACCCTCCTACTCGACCCTATGGGCTCGAGTCAGGCTTGAAAACTTCAAGACTACTCTTTTATGATGGTCTTGATCATGCAGCTCGAGCATGGGTACTCGAGCTCGGCCAGAAATCTTCAAGACACCTCCTTTTGTCTACGCTTGATCATACGGCTCGAGCATGGGTGCTAGAGCTGAGTTTACGCTCCATTTCCTGCATGGACTCGATCACGTCTGCTCTGGCATAGGTGCTTGAGTCTGTTGTAGCATCCAGGTCGAGTGGTATGCTCAAGATAGCTTTGGTAAAACACGTCTGCTGGGGCATCCGGGTCGAGTGGTATGCTCAAGACAGCTTCGGTAAAACACGTCTGCTGGGGCATCCAGGTCGAGTGGTATGCTCAAGACAGCTTTGGTAAAACACGTCTGCTGGGGCATCCAGGTCGAGTGGTATGCTCAAGACAGCTTCGGTAAAACACGTGCTGGGGCATCCAGGTCGAGTGGCGTGTCTTAGCAGCTTCGGGCCTAACTTCTCCAAAATCACTGAAAGTACTGTAACAAGCCAAATATGCAGGATGTATGCGGACCTAATGCAAAACACTCTAAGTATGCAAAACTAGGAATAAATGACAAGAACGGGGTGAATAACACGTCTAAACGTATGAATTATGCAAGCTAAAACGATGCAAAATGCAAACATATCAACTCCCCCAAACTTAGTCTTTGCTTGCCCTCAAGCAAACAAAAGAATAAGAATGGAGAAGAGGTTTGAAAATGGGGACTCAGAACCAAAACTTGCAGGTTGTAACAGATGACCTCAATGTCCAAGTTGCTAGTTCTAAAATGCACGATATATGATCTTTACTTAAAAACGTTAGTCATACTCTTCGCAGCACAAGTTCAATCAAATCTCAACCTAGACATGCATTCAAATCTATCATTCCCCTTAACATTCATTTAAACAGAAACCATGAATCAAGCTATGCATACACAATGAACTCATTTGGCTCAAGGTAAGGTCAAGAGACAAAGATGGTCCCTTCGGTATGGTTTTGTCATTTCAGAACAAGGATCTCTCAATGAAAAGGAATGAGCTTTAGTAGAATGCTAAAGGTAAGAGCCAACCTATGCATACAAGAATAGACTCCCATCTACCCAGTCCTACACAAGTGTTCTTAACCTTCAAGTCTAAACCCAGAAAGTCATCCTAATTCTACCCTTGACTGTTAGGCTTTTTCCTTTTGGTTTCTTGGACCAGTTTCATCTTTTCTTCATGTTTTTGTTCTAGGAGGGGTTATGCAAATACTTCTAGCGGATTGGAGTTTTTCTCATGGTTTTTCATGACCAGCTTGGGCATTTTTCATGTTTTTAAGACTTTAAGCTTTTTGCCCTTTCTATTCTTATACTCAGCACCCCTAATCCTTTACTAGATACTTAGACATTCAGATCATTCCCCTCCTAAGAACTTTTATCCTTTTCTTTCAATCTTTTCCAATTTTTTCATTCTTTTCTATCCTGACGAACCAACCCCAATACCCAATGATCAAGATCCCACCTAGTCTATCGATTCGAAAATTGCAAACCAGAACTACATGAGATTCTATCCTTGTCGGCTCAAACCTAACACTTTCTACCAAGCTCATTCAGAAATAGGCCTCACACACTCAAGAAAATAATATCAAGGCTTGAAAGAAGGCTAGGCTAAAGGCATGGTAAAACTGTTCTAATGATGAGGACAGCTACTTGGATCAGCAAAGAGTGGTATAAACAGAGATGAAAGAAAATCCAAGTATGTATATGGTATCCATGAGTTCAAATGCAGTGCATAGACATGATAATTATTAGTCAAAATTCAGGTTCAGATAGATAGGGAATGATATCAAGTCACAGCCTGCTTCAATTGAGAACTAATCTAGTTATGCATTCAGAGTATGGTGCAGCCTTACTTCAATTTCATTAACAATGCATTGGACAACTAGAAACGAGGGCACTGAGACTATCATATTAAATCAGCAAGCTTGCAAGGTCATAGTCATCATAATGACCTGTGCATATGCAACAGCCCTATATTAATACAATCTAGCCGCAACCCTAAAATCCACATGCAATACTTCATCAACACGCTGTATGTAGATATCATTCAAACAAAAAATTTTTTAATTTTTTGCTTTTTCTATGCCATAGATGAAGACTCAAGGATGCACAAAATCAAAATAAGAACAGAGAAAACACATCAAACAAATCTTAACCTTTCCCCCAAACTTAAATCACACGAGTCCCTTGTGTGATAAAAATTTGTGAAGAAAGAGTAAGAAACAACGAGAAAACAAGAAAACAAATGCAGCTAATATATACAAGAAAGGATGGAACAGGTACCTCAAGGCTTGGAGAAGAAGGAGGAGATCGAGTCCTCGTCTTGAGCATAGGTGCTCGAGCTGGTGGCTCGAGTTTGAGGCTCGAGTCAGCCCATTCTGTGCGTTTTTGCCTCCTTTTCATGGAAGAGGAGGCTCTTGAGGGTTTCTGGAAGCTGCGGGCGAGTGCTTCTGCGGACTGCGGCGAGCTCGAGCGGACTGCATACCTGAGGATCAGTCACAGAAAGAAGAAAAGTTCAAGAATGTGAGAATAGCTTCAAGAACAGCAACGATATATGAAGAACAAAGGATGAATACTCAAAAACAGCAAGAATCATATAGAGATCGAGTTCGAAAACGAAAGGGAGAGAGATGAGAGAGTGGTTGTGGTGTGAGGAGTGTCTTGCTGCGAGTTGTGTTCTATAGACGAGTGGGAGGGGACCAAAAGGACAAGGAGGAGCGTGTGTGTCGGGATTCAAATTCGAAATTTGAATTTGGGCGCTCAAAGGTGTTGACTCGACCCGACCACTCGACTACGTGGGCTCGAGCTGACTTCCGACACGGCCTAACATGCTGGACTCGAGGTCCTGACTCGACCTGGTAGGGTCGAGTACTGTCTGACACGCTTCTGACTTGGCCTGACACATTTGACTCGAGCCTCGGACTCGACCTGGTAGGGTCGAGTTAGGTCCACCTGTCAGAAATTCAAATTTTGAAATTTTTCTCCTATGGCTCGATCCTAGGGCTCGATCTCAGGGGCTCGAGTCGGATCCTTCCTGTGCGTTTTTGCCTCCTCTTTATGTCCCACTTCTCATACTTACCTGAAATCACACTATCAAGACAAAATCGAACAACTTAGCACACCTAATTGACGTTTTAAAAACTGAAAGAAAGAAATATGTACAGAGATAGACATGGGACTTCCTCCCAAGTGAGCTTGTTTAAAGTCTCTAAGCTTGACTTCCTTTTTCTTAGGTCTATGGTGGTTCATGGAGGGGAACTGAGGTCTCCTCTGTAATGGTCTGACCATGTAAGAATGGCTTGACCCCTTGCTCATTCATTGTACTCTCAGCTCTATCCTTTCGTTCCAGAGACTTCTCTTTCTTGTCATAGACCTTTGGGGGTGGACCTTCATCAACCTTCTCGACTGTGCCAATGTACTGCACTTTCTCATCACGGTAGCCATCATCTTTGATAGTCATTGTGCCACATAGCTCATTAGGAGAACCTTTTAGTGGGTAATAGGCCTTGTCATCCACATTCATAAGAACTACCCTTTGGTTCTTGAAGTCTATGTTTGCACCAGTAGTGTTGAGGAAGGGAGTGCCAAGGAGTGGGAGCTTGTTGGCCTTCTTCATTTCCATAATGATGAAGTCTGTTGGGACTATACAATCCCCAACTTTAAGTGGGTAATCTTCGAGAAGACCAACTGGCTTTCGTGAATGAGCGTCTCCAAAAGTTATGGGTGATGGGTGATAAGTTAGGTGTCTTATGCCTAGACTGTCTAACATCTCCCGGGACATGACATTCACACTTGAACCAGAGTCACATAGAGCATCCTCAATTTTCAGATCACCAAGACGGCAGGTTATGGAGAACATACCAGGATTGCCAAGCTTGGGGAGAGACTTGGGCGCAATCCTTATCATGCTTGGTGAATCAATGCAATCAACACTACCCTTGTATTCAACCACGATTACGTCCTTATCCTTCTTGAATCTTCTTGGGAAAGGCGGTTTAGGTTTGTAAGGAGGAGGGACAAAGGGTGCTGTCTTTTCTCTCTGAAACTGCTGGTTTTGGTGCGGGTGGAGGGCTGTCTTGACCCTTTCCGGTCGAGCTGTGGGCTCGAGTTGGACGTCTTGGGGTCTCAGCTCGAGTAGGTGGGTCGAGTTGGGGTGCTCCAGCAGGCGTAAAACTCTTGTCTTGGTCGTTTTTGGAAACCAAATCCTCCCCATCTTGATCCTCACTGTCCGCAGTGGTAGGAACTGATCCTTCTGTGCGGGTAACTTTCTTCCACTCCTCAAAGCGATTGTAGTGGTGTTAGCATCGGAACCATAAAGAAAAGCCTCAATTTCTCTAACATCCGCTTCATGATCAGCAATAGGACTTGATTCCATTGAAAAGATGGCATTGCAATACTCCTTGGGGTTCTGAATTGCTTTTCACGGAAGTTGTCCAATAGGTGCTTTGTGGAGGAAGTAGATATAGTGTTCCCCTCCAAATACTTAATCCGGGAGTTCAATGTCTCGATCTTGCTATTGAGAGCGTTGTAGTTGTAGTCCAGCTGGGTTTTGAGTTCACCAAACTTCTTGGCTGCCTCAAGTGCACCAGCTGCTTGACCCTGTAGGAGCTGCTGCAGCAAGGTGTTTGTCGGTTGATGCGGAGCGGTAGAAAACTGAGCGGGGTGAGAAGGAAAACCGGGTGGTGGACATGGGGCTCCTTGGTGTTGGTGATGACTACTGAAAAGGCGGTTTAGGGGTAAAGTGCTGCTGCTGGTTGTATGGAATGAAAGGCGTGGACTGAGTTTGGTGCTGAGGTGGGTAAACTTGATCACAGGGGTTAGCAACATTGGTACTTACGTAGGACAGATTCGGGTTGTTCTTGTAGTTGATAAAACTTTTGTTGTACTGACCACAGTTACTGCACATAGCTGACCTCCTCGATATCATCATCCTCCCCATCTTGAACTTGGAACACTGTATCCTCGAAGCAAAGTGAACTGTTTCTTCTGCTGTAGGAGTTGATCCAACTTAGCGATCAAGGCCTTGATGGCCCTAGTCTGATCATCGGTAGCAATACTTGGCCGAACACTCCTATCATACTCATCGGTGTAGTTACCATCAGATTGTGCTAGGTTCTCCACAAGTGCCCAGCCAGCATCAACGTCTTGGTTGAGGAAGTTACCATTGCTGGCGGTATCTAGAAGCA
Source organism: Boechera divaricarpa (assembly GCA_026770425.1). NCBI lineage: Eukaryota > Viridiplantae > Streptophyta > Magnoliopsida > Brassicales > Brassicaceae > Boechera > Boechera divaricarpa. Next base: position 31,755 of record JAMKOQ010000403.1, on the reverse strand, counting down.
TGCGGACCTTCGGGAGAACTCCTCGTAGAGAGTGCTAAGGAGGGACTCATTACTGAAACCGTGGTGAGGGCACTGAGTAGTGTAGCCCTTGAAGCGATCCCAGCATTCACAGAAACTTTCACCGTCCTTCGAGTAAATCCGGAGATTTCATTCCTCAAGCGCGCTGTCACGGCATTGGAGAAGAATTTGGCCAGGAAGGCTTTCTTGCAATCATCCCATGAAGTGATGGATCCATGGGGTAGAGTCTTTTCCAGTGATGGGCTCTATCACCAAGAGAGAAGGAAAGAGCCGTAGCTTGAAACCATCTTCAACGACACCATTGATCTTTGTAAGGCTGCGAGCCTATCAAACTCATCCAGATGATCAAGAGGGTCCTCCAGAGGTAGTCCATGAAACTTGTTGTTCTGCACCATGGCGATCAAGCTGCTCTTGATCTCAAAATTGTTGTTACGGACCGTAGGAGGGACAATCCCTTGTCTGTTGGTATGAGTATTGGGAGCATCTCCCGGTCCTATCAAACGGGGCCGTCTTTGATGATGCACATGGTCAGGCTGTGGTGGTGGATTATGATCAGCCATATTTATTTGGTCTTGGAGATCTGTGTTGAGAAGTTCACTCGGGTCTCTCAACTGTTGTGGTAGCTTGTGAATATTGTCGATGTATCGGATGAGGTTCTGACTGCCTTTAGATCTCGTTTGCATGCAGGGGGTACAGGACTCGATGGTAGACTCGAGCGGACGTGTGCGAGATAGGCAGACTCGAGCTGCAAGGGTCGAGTAGGTACACTCGAGCAGACGTAGGCGAGAGAGGCAGACTCGAGCTGCAAGGGTCGAGTAGGTACACTCGAGCAGACGTAGGCGAGAGAGGCAGACTCGAGCTGCAAGGGTCGAGCAGACGTGTGCAAGACAGGCAGACTCGATCTGCTAGGCTCGAGCTAGGGTGCTCGAGGCAAGAAAGGTCCTGCAAGCCAAAGACAGAAAAAGAAAATCAAAGTGAGTAACAGAGTATATAGAAAAGAACTTGATCTAGAACGATTTGAAATCCTAATTGTAACAAACAACACCCAAACGGCAACGGCGCCAAATTGGTATAGGTCAATTTCTCTGAAATTGGTATAGGTCAATTCCTTACTAGACCAAAGTTTCGTTGTAGTATAGTAAGGTGTCAATCCATAAGGGTGAAGATATTAACCAAAAAGGATGAGATCAAAACCATTCAAGTCAAGCCAAACAAGAGCGTATGGGGGTCTAACGACCTAGACAGAAAACAGAAATAGATGCTAAAACGAATCAATTCAAAGACTAACAGAAGCAAGGCAATAACAGAAACAGCGTATAGGGCTAGACGAGAAATCAATCAATGCAAGAGAAGTTCCTAAGGATGGGGTAATCGATTCAGTGCCTCCTCTTAGCCTACCCAGGTGGTCTAACAAAACTCAATCAAGCTATTCCCTAGACATCAAACATCACAACCAGTTAAGTCCACTCCCGTGATAAGTAACCTCAAGCTAGACCAGTTCCAGACCCAATCCCTTGGCGAAATCTACCCTAGCAGGCAATAAGACCCAGTTCAATACTGTCAATAAACACCCTAGACATCTAATCCCTTAGGCTAGGAATGCAAATCTCTAACATCAATTCATTCAAGCATTTTATCAAACACCTTCTGGGTGGAAAAACACCTAAGATCTAATCTCAATTGATCGAGAGAGAAATTAGCATTAAGAACACTGATTTAGAAGGGAATTAAAACAATCAACTCTTAAACCACCTAGGAGACTAAGATTCCACACTAATCTAACCCATCCTCGAAACTCTAATGACTACTCGAAACCATGAAGAACAGCACAATCACAAACCCAGAAATCATAGGATACTGCATAAATAGAAGAGATAGATAGGGTATTGATTGAACAGAAGAAATAAACTGATATAACAAGTAGAAAACAAATTACAAAGTCTGGAAATGAAGAACAAGAAAGAACAATGAAGAACGAAGGAAAACGAAAATTAGGCATAAAAACAAACTTAGAAAAAAAACTTAGAAGTCTTAATCCCACATTGGGTATTTATACTAAGTCTTAAAAACCCTAAAACGTCATGGGAAAAATAGTAAAAACGCGCAAGGTAGGTGCAACTCGACCTGTGCGGGTTGAGTGCTGTGCTCGAGCTGATGAAATCAAGATTGCATTTTTGTGTGTTGAGCTCGACCCTCCTACTCGACCCTATGGGCTCGAGTCGGGCTTGAAAACTTCAAGACTACTCTTTTATGATGGTCTTGATCATGCAGCTCGAGCATGGGTACTCGAGCTCGGCCAGAAATCTTCAAGACACCTCCTTTTGTCTCTGCTTGATCATACGGCTCGAGCATGGGTGCTAGAGCTGAGTTTCTGCTCCATTTCCTGCATGGACTCGATCACGTCTGCTCTGGCATAGGTGCTTGAGTCTGTTGTAGCATCCAGGTCGAGTGGTATGCTCAAGATAGCTTTGGTAAAACACGTCTGCTGGGGCATCCAGGTCGAGTGGTATGCTCAAGACAGCTTCGGTAAAACACGTCTGCTGGGGCATCCGGGTCGAGTGGTATGCTCAAGACAGCTTTGGTAAAACACGTCTGCTGGGGCATCCAGGTCGAGTGGTATGCTCAAGACAGCTTCGGTAAAACACGTCTGCTGGGGCATCCAGGTCGAGTGGCGTGTCTTAGCAGCTTCGGGCCTAACTTCTCCAAAATCACCTGAAAGTACCTGTAACAAGCCAAATATGCAGGATGTATGCAGACCTAATGCAAAACACTCTAAGTATGCAAAACTAGGAATAAATGACAAGAACAGGGTGAATAACACGTCTAAACGTATGAATTATGCAAGCTAAAACGATGCAAAATGCAAACATATCAACTTTCCATTGAACTCATAAGAATCATGAAGGAGGAGAATAAGTTCATGAAATGTTGAAAATCACCAAAGTGAATTAAGGGGATAAATATGCACATAATATGTCAAACTTTATTATGACATTGCTTTTCGAGATTTCGTGACCTTCCATTGAACTCATAAGAATCGTGAAGGAGGAGAATAATATGCTTCCATTGAAAACCACCAAAGTGAATTAAGGGGATTAATATGCTCACAAGTGGTGTATGCTTTAATATTTCAAATTTTATTATGACATTGCATTTCGTGATTTCGTGAACTTCCATTGAAAACAGCGATAACTCATAAGAATCGAGAACTAGGAAAATAAGTTCATGAAATGCTGAGAACCACTAAAGTGAATTAAGGGGATAAATATGCTCATAAGTGGTGTATGTTTTAATATTTCAAATTTTATTATGACATTGCGTTTCGAGATTTCGTGACCTTCCATTTAAAACTGCGATAAATCATAAGAATCGAGAACTAGAAAAATAAGTTCATGAAATGCTGAGAACCACTAAAGTGAATTAAGGGGATAAATATGCTCCTAAGTGTTGTATGTTTCAATATTTGAAATTTTATTATGACTTTGCGTTTCGAGATTTCGTGACCTTCCATTGAACTCATAAGAATCATGAAGGAGGAGAATAAGTTCATGAAATGTTGAAAATCACCAAAGTGAATTAAGGGGATAAATATGCTCATAATATGTCAAACTTTATTATGACATTGCTTTTCGAGATTTCGTGACCTTCCATTGAACTCATAAGAATCGTGAAGGAGGAGAATAAGTTCATGAAATGTTGAAAATCACCAAAGTGAATTAAGGGGATAAATATGCTCATAAGTGGTGTATGATTTAATATTTGAAATTTTATTATGACATTGCGTTTCGAGATTTCGTGACCTTCCATTGAAAACTGCGATAACTCATCAGAATCGAGAGGGAGGAAACTTAGTTCATCAAATGTTGAAAACCACCAAAGTGAATTAAGGGGATTAATATGCTCACAAGTGGTGTATGTTTTAATATTTCAAATTTTATTATGACATTGTATTTCGTGATTTCGTGAACTTCCATTGAAAACAGCGGTAACTCATAAAAATCGAGAACTAGGAAAATAAGTTCATGAAATGCTGAGAACCACTAAAGTGAATTAAGGGGATAAATATGCTCATAAGTGGTGTATGTTTTAATATTTCAAATTTTATTATGACATTGCGTTTCGAGATTTCGTGACCTTCCATTGAAAACTGCGATAACTCATCAGAATCGAGAGGGAGGAAACTTAGTTCATCAAATGTTGAAAACCACTAAAGTGAATTCAGGGGATTAATATGCTCACAAGTGGTGTATGGTTCAATATTTCAAATTTTATTATGACATTGCATTTCGTGATTTCGTGAACTTCACTTGAAAACAGCGGTAACTCATAAGAATCGAGAACTAGGAAAATAAGTTCATGAAATGCTGAGAACCACTAAAGTGAATTAAGGGGATAAATATGCTCATAAGTGGTGTATGTTTTAATATTTCAAATTTTATTATGACATTGCGTTTCGAGATTTCGTGACCTTCCATTGAAAACTGCGATAGCTCATCAGAATCGAGAGGGAGGAAACTTAGTTCATGAAATATTGAAAACCACCAAAGTGAATTAAGGGGATTAATATGCTCACAAGTGGTGTATGTTTTAATATTTCAAATTTTATTATGACATTGCATTTCGTGATTTCGTGAACTTCCATTGAAAACAGCGATAACTCATAAGAATCGAGAACTAGGAAAATAAGTTCATAAAATGCTGAGAACCACTAAAGTGAATTAAGGGGATAAATATGCTCATAAGTGGTGTATGTTTTAATATTTCAAATTTTATTATGACATTGCGTTTCGAGATTTCGTGACCTTCCATTGAAAACTGCGATAATTCATCAGAATCGAGAGGGAGGAAACTTAGTTCATGAAATGTTGAAAACCACTAAAGTGAATTCAGGTGATTAATATGCTCACAAGTGGTGTATGGTTCAATATTTCAAATTTTATTATGACATTGCATTTCGTGATTTCGTGAACTTCCATTGAAAACAGCGATAACTCATAAGAATCGAGAACTAGGAAAATAAGTTCATGAAATGCTGAGAACCACTAAAGTGAATTAAGGGGATAAATATGCTCCTAAGTGTTGTATGTTTCAATATTTGAAATTTTATTATGACTTTGCGTTTCGAGATTTCGTGACCTTCCATTGAACTCATAAGAATCATGAAGGAGGAGAATAAGTTCATGAAATGTTGAAAATCACCAAAGTGAATTAAGGGGATAAATATGCTCATAATATGTCAAACTTTATTATGACATTGCTTTTCGAGATTTCGTGACCTTCCATTGAACTCATAAGAATCGTGAAGGAGGAGAATAAGTTCATGAAATGTTGAAAATCACCAAAGTGAATTAAGGGGATAAATATGCTCATAAGTGGTGTATGATTTAATATTTGAAATTTTATTATGACATTGCGTTTCGAGATTTCGTGACCTTCCATTGAAAACTGCGATAACTCATCAGAATCGAGAGGGAGGAAACTTAGTTCATCAAATGTTGAAAACCACCAAAGTGAATTAAGGGGATTAATATGCTCACAAGTGGTGTATGTTTTAATATTTCAAATTTTATTATGACATTGCATTTCGTGATTTCGTGAACTTCCATTGAAAACAGCGGTAACTCATAAGAATCGAGAACTAGGAAAATAAGTTCATGAAATGCTGAGAACCACTAAAGTGAATTAAGGGGATAAATATGCTCATAAGTGGTGGATGTTTTAATATTTCAAATTTTATTATGACATTGCGTTTCGAGATTTCGTGACCTTCCATTGAAAACTGCGATAACTCATCAGAATCGAGAGGGAGGAAACTTAGTTCATGAAATATTGAAAACCACCAAAGTGAATTAAGGGGATTAATATGCTCACAAGTGGTGTATGTTTTAATATTTCAAATTTTATTATGACATTGCATTTCGTGATTTCGTGAACTTCCATTAAAAACAGCGATAACTCATAAGAATCGAGAACTAGGAAAATAAGTTCGTGAAATGCTGAGAACCACTAAAGTGAATTAAGGGGATAAATATGCTCATAAATGGTGTATGTTTTAATATTTCAAATTTTATTATGACATTGCGTTTCGAGATTTCGTGACCTTCCATTGAAAACTGCGATAACTCATCAGAATCGAGAGGGAGGAAACTTAGTTCATCAAATGTTGAAAACCACCAAAGTGAATTAAGGGGATTAATATGCTCACAAGTGGTGTATGTTTTAATATTTCAAATTTTATTATGACATTGCATTTCGTGATTTCGTGAACTTCCATTGAAAACAGCGATAACTCATAAGAATCGAGAACTAGGAAAATAAGTTCATGAAATGCTGAGAACCACTAAAGTGAATTAAGGGGATAAATATGCTCATAAGTGGTGTATGTTTTAATATTTGAAATTTTATTATGACATTGCGTTTCGAGATTTCGTGACCTTCCATTGAAAACTGCGATAACTCATCAGAGTCGAGAGGGAGGAAACTTAGTTCATGAAATGTTGAAAACCACTAAAGTGAATTCAGGGGATTAATATGCTCACAAGTGGTGTATGGTTCAATATTTCAAATTTTATTATGACATTGCATTTCGTGATTTCGTGAACTTCCATTGAAAACAGCGATAACTCATAAGAATCGAGAACTAGGAAAATAAGTTCATGAAATGCTGAGAACCACTAAAGTGAATTAAGGGGATAAATATGCTCCTAAGTGTTGTATGTTTCAATATTTGAAATTTTATTATGACTTTGCGTTTCGAGATTTCGTGACCTTCCATTGAACTCATAAGAATCATGAAGGAGGAGAATAAGTTCATGAAATGTTGAAAATCACCAAAGTGAATTAAGGGGATAAATATGCACATAATATGTCAAACTTTATTATGACATTGCTTTTCGAGATTTCGTGACCTTCCATTGAACTCATAAGAATCGTGAAGGAGGAGAATAATATGCTTCCAATGAAAACCAACAAAGTGAATTAAGGTGATTATTATGCTCATAAGTGGTGTATGTTTTCATATTTCAAATTTTATTATGACATTGCATTTCGTGATTTCGTGAACTTCCATTGAAAACAGCGATAACTCATAAGAATCGAGAACTAGGAAAATAATTCATGAAATGCTGAGAACCACTAAAGTGAATTAAGGGGATAAATATGCTCATAAGTGGTGTATGTTTTAATATTTCAAATTTTATTATGACATTGCATTTCGTGATTTTGTGAACTTCCATTAAAAACAGCGATAACTCATAAGAATCGAGAACTAGGAAAATAAGTTCATGAAATGCTGAGAACCACTAAAGTGAATTAAGGGGATAAATATACTCCTAAGTGTTGTATATTTCAATATTTGAAATTTTATTATGACTTTGCGTTTCGAGATTTCGTGACCTTCCATTGAAAACTGCGATAACTCATCAGAGTCGAGAGGGAGGAAACTTACTTCATGAAATGTTGAAAACCACTAAAGTGAATTCAGGGGATTAATATGCTCACAAGTGGTGTATGGTTCAATATTTCAAATTTTATTATGACATTGCATTTCGTGATTTCGTGAACTTCCATTGAAAACAGCGATAACTCATAAGAATCGAGAACTAGGAAAATAAGTTCATGAAATGTTGAAAATCACCAAAGTGAATTAAGGGGATAAATATGCTCATAAGTGGTGTATGATTTAATATTTGAAATTTTATTATGACATTGCGTTTCGAGATTTCGTGACCTTCCATTGAAAACTGCGATAACTCATCAGAATCGAGAGGGAGGAAACTTAGTTCATCAAATGTTGAAAACCACCAAAGTGAATTAAGGGGATTAATATGCTCACAAGTGGTGTATGTTTTAATATTTCAAATTTTATTATGACATTGCATTTCGTGATTTCGTGAACTTCCATTGAAAACAGCGGTAACTCATAAGAATCGAGAACTAGGAAAATAAGTTCATGAAATGCTGAGAACCACTAAAGTGAAGTAAGGGGATAAATATGCTCATAAGTGGTGTATGTTTTAATATTTCAAATTTTATTATGACATTGCGTTTCGAGATTTCGTGACCTTCCATTGAAAACTGCGATAACTCATCAGAATCGAGAGGGAGGAAACTTAGTTCATGAAATGTTGAAAACCACTAAAGTGAATTCTGGGGATTAATATGCTCACAAGTGGTGTATGGTTCAATATTTCAAATTTTATTATGACATTGCATTTCGTGATTTCGTGAACTTCCATTGAACGCATAAGAATCATGAAGGAGGAGAATAAGTTCATGAAATGTTGAAAATCACCAAAGTGAATTAAGGGGATAAATATGCTCATAAGTGGTGGATGTTTTAATATTTCAAATTTTATTATGACATTGCGTTTCGAGATTTCGTGACCTTCCATTGAAAACTGCGATAACTCATCAGAATCGAGAGGGAGGAAACTTAGTTCATGAAATATTGAAAACCACCAAAGTGAATTAAGGGGATTAATATGCTCACAAGTGGTGTATGTTTGAATATTTCAAATTTTATTATGACATTGCATTTCGTGATTTCGTGAACTTCCATTAAAAACAGCGATAACTCATAAGAATCGAGAACTAGGAAAATAAGTTCGTGAAATGCTGAGAACCACTAAAGTGAATTAAGGGGATAAATATGCTCATAAATGGTGTATGTTTTAATATTTCAAATTTTATTATGACATTGCGTTTCGAGATTTCGTGACCTTCCATTGAAAACTGCGATAACTCATCAGAATCTTTAAAGAATACAACTAGCACCTAAAATTTTGATCATCCCCAAAGTGAATTAATTGCAATCTTATGCTCACAAGTGGTGTATGTTTTAATATTTCAAATTTTATTATGACATTGCATTTCGTGATTTCGTGAACTTCCATTGAAAACTGCGATAACTCATCAGAATCGTGAAGGAGGAGAATAAGTTCATGAAATGTTGAAAATCACCAAAGTGAATTAAGGGGATAAATATGCTCATAAGTGGTGTATGATTTAATATTTGAAATTTTATTATGACATTGCGTTTCGAGATTTCGTGACCTTCCATTGAAAATTGCGATAACTCATCAGAATCGAGAGGGAGGAAACTTAGTTCATCAAATGTTGAAAACCACCAAAGTGAATTAAGGGGATTAATATGCTCACAAGTGGTGTATGTTTTAATATTTCAAATTTTATTATGACATTGCATTTCGTGATTTCGTGAACTTCCATTGAAAACAGCGATAACTCATAAGAATCGAGAACTAGGAAAATAAGTTCATGAAATGCTGAGAACCACTAAAGTGAATTAAGGGGATAAATATGCTCATAAGTGGTGTATGTTTTAATATTTCAAATTTTATTATGACATTGCGTTTCGAGATTTCGTGACCTTCCATTGAAAACTGCGATAACTCATCAGAATCGAGAGGGAGGAAACTTAGTTCATGAAATATTGAAAACCACCAAGGTGAATTAAGGGGATTAATATGCTCACAAGTGGTGTATGTTTTAATATTTCAAATTTTATTATGACATTGCATTTCGTGATTTCGTGAACTTCCATTGAAAACAGCGGTAACTCATAAGAATCGAGAACTAGGAAAATACGTTCATGAAATGCTGAGAACCACTAAAGTGAATTAAGGGGATAAATATGCTCATAAGTGGTGTATGTTTTAATATTTCAAATTTTATTATGACATTGCGTTTCGAGATTTCGTGACCTTCCATTGAAAGCTGCGATAACTCATCAGAATCGAGAGGGAGGAAACTTAGTTCATGAAATATTGAAAACCACCAAAGTGAATTAAGGGGATTAATATGCTCACGGGTGGTGTATGTTTTAATATTTCAAATTTAATTATGACATTGCATTTCGTGATTTCGTGAACTTCCATTAAAAACAACGAGCACCAACACATAAGAACTTACCCTAAACAACACTATTTCATTCAATGCTGAGAACCACTAAAGTGAATTAAGGGGATAAATATGCTCATAAGTGGTGTATGTTTTAATATTTCAAATTTTATTATGACATTGCGTTTCGAGATTTCGTGACCTTCCATTGAAAACTGCGATAACTCATAAGAATCGAGAGGGAGGAAAATAAGTTCATGAAATGTTGAAAATCACCAAAGTGAATTAAGGGGATAAATATGCTCACAAGTGGTGTATGTTTTAATATTTCAAATTTTATTATGACATTGCATTTTCGTGATTTCGTGACCTTCCATTGAAAACAGCGATAACTCATAAGAATCGTGAAGGAGGAGAATAAGTTCATGAAATGTTGTAAATCACCAAAGTGAATTAAGGGGATAAATATGCTCATAAGTGGTGTATGTTTTAATATTTGAAATTTTATTATGACATTGCGTTTCGAGGTTTCGTGACCTTCCATTGAAAGCTGCGATAACTCATCAGAATAGAGAGGGAGGAAACTAAGTTCATGAAATGTTGAAAACCACCAAAGTGAATTAAGGGGATTAATATGCTCACAAGTGGTGTATGTTTTAATATTTCAAATTTTATTATGACATTGCATTTCGTGATTTCGTGAACTTCCATTGAAAACAGCGATAACTCATAAGAATCGAGAACTAGGAAAATAAGTTCATGAAATGCTGAGAACCACTAAAGTGAATTAAGGGGATAAATATGCTCATAAGTGGTGTATGTTTTAATATTTCAAATTTTATTATGACATTGCGTTTCGAGATTTCGTGACCTTCCATTGAAAACTGCGATAACTCATAAGAATCGAGAGGGAGGAAACTTAGTTCATGAAATGCTGCAAACCACTAAAGTGAATTAAGGGGATTAATATGCTCACAAGTGGTGTATGGTTCAATATTTCAAATTTTATTATGACATTGCATTTCGTGATTTCGTGAACTTCCATTGAAAACAGCGATAACTCATAAGAATCGAGAACTAGGAAAATAAATCGGAAGAGCGCTGAGTACGACAAAAGTGAATAACTCGGAGGACGACGCATAAATGAAGAAGATGAGTTAATATTTGAAATTTTATTATGACATTGCGTTTCGAGATTTCGTGACCTTCCATTGAAAACTGCGATAACTCATCAGAATCGAGAGGGAGGAAACTTAGTTCATGAAATATTGAAAACCACCAAAGTGAATTAAGGGGATTAATATGCTCACAAGTGGTGTATGTTTTAATATTTCAAATTTTATTATGACATTGCATTTCGTGATTTCGTGAACTTCCATTGAAAACAGCGATAACTCATAAGAATCGAGAACTAGGAAAATAAGTTCATGAAATGCTGAGAACCACTAAAGTGAATTAAGGGGATAAATATGCTCATAAGTGGTGTATGTTTTAATATTTCAAATTTTATTATGACATTGCGTTTCGAGATTTCGTGACCTTCCATTGAAAACTGCGATAACTCATCAGAATCGAGAGGGAGGAAACTTAGTTCATGAAATATTGAAAACCACCAAAGTGAATTAAGGGGATTAATATGCTCACAAGTGGTGTATGTTTTAATATTTCAAATTTTATTATGACATTGTATTTCGTGATTTCGTGAACTTCCATGGAAAACAGCGGTCACTCATAAAAATCGAGAACTAGGAAAATAAGTTCATGAAATGCTGAGAACCACTAAAGTGAATTAAGGGGATAAATATGCTCATAAGTGGTGTATGTTTTAATATTTCAAATTTTATTATGACATTGCGTTTCGAGATTTCGTGACCTTCCATTGAAAACTGCGATAACTCATAAGAATCGAGAACTAGGAAAATAAGTTCATGAAATGTTGAAAATCACCAAAGTGAATTAAGGGGATAAATATGCTCATAATATGTCAAACTTTGTTATGACATTGCTTTTCGAGATTTCGTGACCTTCCATTGAACTCATAAGAATCGTGAAGGAGGAGAATAAGTTCATGAAATGTTGAAAATCACCAAAGTGAATTAAGGGGATAAATATGCTCATAAGTGGTGTATGATTTAATATTTGAAATTTTATTATGACATTGCGTTTCGAGATTTCGTGACCTTCCATTGAAAACTGCGATAACTCATCAGAATCGAGAGGGAGGAAACTTAGTTCATCAAATGTTGAAAACCACCAAAGTGAATTAAGGGGATTAATATGCTCACAAGTGGTGTATGTTTTAATATTTCAAATTTTATTATGACATTGCATTTCGTGATTTCGTGAACTTCCATTGAAAACAGCGGTAACTCATAAGAATCGAGAACTAGGAAAATAAGTTCATGAAATGCTGAGAACCACTAAAGTGAATTAAGGGGATAAATATGCTCATAAGTGGTGTATGTTTTAATATTTCAAATTTTATTATGACATTGCGTTTCGAGATTTCGTGACCTTCCATTGAAAACTGCGATAACTCATAAGAATCGAGAAGTAGGAAAATAAGTTCATGAAATATTGAAAACCACCAAAGTGAATTAAGGGGATTAATATGCTCACAAGTGGTGTATGTTTTAATATTTCAAATTTTATTATGACATTGCATTTCGAGATTTCGTGACCTTCCATTGAACTCATAAGAATCGTGAAGGAGGAGAATAAGTTCATGAAATGTTGAAAATCACCAAAGTGAATTAAGGGGATAAATATGCTCATAAGTGGTGTATGATTTAATATTTCAAATTTTATTATGACATTGCGTTTCGAGATTTCGTGACCTTCCATTGAAAACTCCGATAACTCATAAGACTCGAGAACTAGGAAAATAAGTTCATGAAATGTTGAAAATCACCAAAGTGAATTAAGGGGATAAATATGTTCATA
>JAMKOQ010000403.1:70-11310 GCA_026770425.1 Boechera divaricarpa | reverse complement strand
TAAAAAAAAAAAGAAAATAAGTTCATGAAATGCTGAGAACCACTAAAGTGAATTAAGGGGATAAATATGCTCATAAGTGGTGTATGTTTTAATATTTCAAATTTTATTATGACATTGCGTTTCGAGATTTCGTGACCTTCCATTGAAAACTGCGATAACTCATCAGAATCGAGAGGGAGGAAACTTAGTTCATGAAATGTTGAAAACCACCAAAGTGAATTAAGGGGATTAATATGCTCACAAGTGGTGTATGTTTCAATATTTCAAATTTTATTATGAGATTGCATATCGTGATTTCGTGTTCCTCCATTAAAAACAGCGATAACTCATAAGAATCGAGAACTAGGTAAATAAGTTCGTGAAATGCTGAGAATCACTAAAGTGAATTAAGGAGATAAATATTCTCATAAGTGGTGTATGTTTTAATATTTCAAATTTTATTATGACATTGCGTTTCAAGATTTCGTGACCTTCCATTGAAAACTGCGATAACCCATCAGAATCGAGAGGGAGGAAACTTAGTTCATGAAATATTGAAAACCACCAAAGTGAATTAAGGGGATTAATATGCTCACAAGTGGAGTATGTTTTAATATTTCAAATTTTATTATGACATTGCATTTCGTTATTTCGTTAACTTTCATTTTTTACTAATGTTACGCCTACCAATCAAATATAAGCTAATTCACTACATGACACTCTGCCAATCACTAAAGTGAATTAAGGGGATAAATATGCTCATAAGTGGTGTATGTTTTAATATTTCAAATTTTATTATGACATTGCGTTTCGAGATTTCGTGACCTTCCATTGAAAACTGCGATAACTCATCAGAATCGAGAGGGAGGAAACTTAGTTCGTGAAATGTTGAAAACCACCAAAGTGAATTCAGGGGATTAATATGCTCACAAGTGGTGTATGTTTCAATATTTCAAATTTTATTATGACATTGCATTTCGTGATTTCGTGAACTTCCATTGAAAACAGCGATAACTCATAAGAATCGAGAACTAGGAAAATAAGTTCATGAAATGCTGAGAACCACTAAAGTGAATTAAGGGGATAAATATGCTCCTAAGTGTTGTATGTTTCAATATTTGAAATTTTATTATGACTTTGCGTTTCGAGATTTCGTGACCTTCCATTGAACTCATAAGAATCATGAAGGAGGAGAATAAGTTCATGAAATGTTGAAAATCACCAAAGTGAATTAAGGGGATAAATATGCTCATAATATGTCAAACTTTATTATGACATTGCTTTTCGAGATTTCGTGACCTTCCATTGAACTCATAAGAATCGTGAAGGAGGAGAATAAGTTCATGAAATGTTGAAAATCACCAAAGTGAATTAAGGGGATAAATATGCTCATAAGTGGTGTATGATTTAATATTTGAAATTTTATTATGACATTGCGTTTCGAGATTTCGTGACCTTCCATTGAAAACTGCGATAACTCATCAGAATCGAGAGGGAGGAAACTTAGTTCATCAAATGTTGAAAACCACCAAAGTGAATTAAGGGGATTAATATGCTCACAAGTGGTGTATGTTTTAATATTTCAAATTTTATTATGACATTGCATTTCGTGATTTCGTGAACTTCCATTGAAAACAGCGATAACTCATCAGAATCGAGAGGGAGGAAACTTAGTTCATGAAATGTTGAAAACCACCAAAGTGAATTAAGGGGATTAATATGCTCACAAGTGGTGTATGTTTTAATATTTCAAATTTTATTATGACATTGCGTTTCGAGATTTCGTGACCTTCCATTGAAAACTGCGATAACTCATCAGAATCGAGAGGGAGGAAACTTAGTTCATGAAATGTTGAAAACCACCAAAGTGAATTAAGGGGATTAATATGCTCACAAGTGGTGTATGTTTCAATATTTCAAATTTTATTATGACATTGCATTTCGTGATTTCGTGAACTTCCATTGAAAACAGCGATAACTCATAAGAATCGAGAACTAGGAAAATAAGTTCATGAAATGCTGAGAACCACTAAAGTGAATTAAGGGGATAAATATGCTCCTAAGTGTTGTATGTTTCAATATTTGAAATTTTATTATGACTTTGCGTTTCGAGATTTCGTGACCTTCCATTGAAAACCGCGATAACTCATCGAATCATGAAGGAGGAGAATAAGTTCATGAAATGTTGAAAATCACCAAAGTGAATTAAGGGGATAAATATGCTCACAAGTGGTGTATGTTTTAATATTTCAAACTTTATTATGACATTGCTTTTCGAGATTTCGTGACCTTCCATTGAAAACAACGACAACTCATAAGAATCGTGAAGGAGGAGAATAAGTTCATGAAATGTTGAAAATCACCAAAGTGAATTAAGGGGATAAATATGCTCATAAGTGGTGTATGATTTAATATTTGAAATTTTATTATGACATTGCGTTTCGAGATTTCGTGACCTTCCATTGAAAACTGCGATAACTCATCAGAATCGAGAGGGAGGAAACTTAGTTCATCAAATGTTGAAAACCACCAAAGTGAATTAAGGGGATTAATATGCTCACAAGTGGTGTATGTTTTAATATTTCAAATTTTATTATGACATTGCATTTCGTGATTTCGTGAACTTCCATTGAAAACAGCGGTAACTCATAAGAATCGAGAACTAGGAAAATAAGTTCATGAAATGCTGAGAACCACTAAAGTGAATTAAGGGGATAAATATGCTCATAAGTGGTGTATGTTTTAATATTTCAAATTTTATTATGACATTGCGTTTCGAGATTTCGTGACCTTCATTTGAAAAGCGTCGTGTATCATAAGAGTGTAGATCTAGGAGATTGAGGTCTTCATATAATGAAAACCATCAAAGTGAATTAAGGGGATTAATATGCTCACAAGTGGTGTATGTTTTAATATTTCAAATTTTATTATGACATTGCATTTCGTGATTTCGTGAACTTCCATTGAAAACAGCGGTAACTCATAAGAATCGAGAACTAGGAAAATAAGTTCATGAAATGCTGAGAACCACTAAAGTGAATTAAGGGGATAAATATGCTCATAAGTGGTGTATGTTTTAATATTTCAAATTTTATTATGACATTGCGTTTCGAGATTTCGTGACCTTCCATTGAAATCATAAGAATCATCATCGGAGAGAGATCGGAGGAGACTCGTTTAGTGAAATGTTGAAAACCACTAAAGTGAATTCAGGGGATTAATATGCTCACAAGTGGTGTATGGTTCAATATTTCAAATTTTATTATGACATTGCATTTCGTGATTTCGTGAACTTCCATTGAAAACAGCGATAACTCATAAGAATCGAGAACTAGGAAAATAAGTTCATGAAATGCTGAGAACCACTAAAGTGAATTAAGGGGATAAATATGCTCCTAAGTGTTGTATGTTTCAATATTTGAAATTTTATTATGACTTTGCGTTTCGAGATTTCGTGACCTTCCATTGAACTCATAAGAATCATGAAGGAGGAGAATAAGTTCATGAAATGTTGAAAATCACCAAAGTGAATTAAGGGGATAAATATGCTCATAATATGTCAAACTTTATTATGACATTGCTTTTCGAGATTTCGTGACCTTCCATTGAACTCATAAGAATCGTGAAGGAGGAGAATAAGTTCATGAAATGTTGAAAATCACCAAAGTGAATTAAGGGGATAAATATGCTCATAAGTGGTGTATGATTTAATATTTGAAATTTTATTATGACATTGCGTTTCGAGATTTCGTGACCTTCCATTGAAAACTGCGATAACTCATAAGAATCGAGAGGGAGGAAACTTAGTTCATCAAATGTTGAAAACCACCAAAGTGAATTAAGGGGATTAATATGCTCACAAGTGGTGTATGTTTTAATATTTCAAATTTTATTATGACATTGCGTTTCGAGATTTCGTGACCTTCCATTGAAAACTGCGATAACTCATTAGAATCGAGAGGGAGGAAACTTAGTTCATGAAATGTTGAAAACCACCAAAGTGAATTAAGGGGATTAATATGCTCACAAGTGGTGTATGTTTCAATATTTCAAATTTTATTATGACATTGCATTTCGTGATTTCGTGAACTTCCATTGAAAACAGCGATAACTCATAAGAATCGAGAACTAGGAAAATAAGTTCATGAAATGCTGAGAACCACTAAAGTGAATTAAGGGGATAAATATGCTCCTAAGTGTTGTATGTTTCAATATTTGAAATTTTATTATGACTTTGCCGTCCGAGATTTCGTTACCTTCCATTGAACTCATAAGAATCATGAAGGAGGAGAATAAGTTCATGAAATGTTGAAAATCACCAAAGTGAATTAAGGGGATAAATATGCTCATAATATGTCAAACTTTATTATGACATTGCTTTTCGAGATTTCGTGACCTTCCATTCAACTCATAAGAATCGTGAAGGAGGAGAATAAGTTCATGAAATGTTGAAAATCACCAAAGTGAATTAAGGGGATAAATATGCTCATAAGTGGTGTATGATTTAATATTTGAAATTTTATTATGACATTGCGCTTCGAGATTTCGTGACCTTCCATTGAAAACTGCGATAACTCATCAGAATCGAGAGGGAGGAAACTTAGTTCATCAAATGTTGAAAACCACCAAAGTGAATTAAGGGGATTAATATGCTCACAAGTGGTGTATGTTTTAATATTTCAAATTTTATTATGACATTGCATTTCGTGATTTCGTGAACTTCCATTGAAAACAGCGGTAACTCATAAGAATCGAGAACTAGGAAAATAAGTTCATGAAATGCTGAGAACCACTAAAGTGAATTAAGGGGATAAATATGCTCATAAGTGGTGTATGTTTTAATATTTCAAATTTTATTATGACATTGCGTTTCGAGATTTCGTGACCTTCCATTGAAAACTGCGATAACTCATCAGAATCGAGAGGGAGGAAACTTAGTTCATGAAATATTGAAAACCACCAAAGTGAATTAAGGGGATTAATATGCTCACAAGTGGTGTATGTTTTAATATTTCAAATTTTATTATGACATTGCATTTCGTGATTTCGTGAACTTCCATTAAAAACAGCGATAACTCATAAGAATCGAGAACTAGGAAAATAAGTTCATGAAATGCTGAGAACCACTAAAGTGAATTAAGGGGATAAATATGCTCATAAATGGTGTATGTTTTAATATTTCAAATTTTATTATGACATTGCGTTTTCGAGATTTCGTGACCTTCCATTGAAAACGCGATAACTCATCAGAATCGAGAGGGAGGAAACTAAGTTCATGAAATGTTGAAAACCACCAAAGTGAATTAAGAGGATAAATATGCTCCTAAGTGGTGTATGTTTCAATATTTCAAATTTTATTATGACATTGCATTTCGTGATTTCGTGAACTTCCATTGAAAACATAACTCATAAGAATCGAGAACTAGGAAAATAAGTTCATGAAATGCTGAGAACCACTAAAGTGAATTAAGGGGATAAATATGCTCATAAGTGTTGTATGTTTTAATATTTGAAATTTTATTATGACATTGCGTTTCGAGATTTCGTGACCTTCCATTGAAAACTCATAAGAATCATGAAGGAGGAGAATAAGTTCATGAAATGTTGAAAATCACCAAAGTGAATTAAGGGGATAAATATGCTCATAAGTGGTGTATGATTTAATATTTCAAATTTTATTATGACATTGCGTTTCGAGATTTCGTGACCTTCCATTGAAAACTGCGATAACTCATCAGAATCGAGAGGGAGGAAACTTAGTTCATCAAATGTTGAAAACCACCAAAGTGAATTAAGGGGATTAATATGCTCACAAGTGGTGTATGTTTTAATATCGGAAGAGCGATGAGTAGGTAAAGAGTGTAGATTTCGGTAGCCTCCGTATAATAAAACAAAAACTCATAAGAATCGAGAACTAGGAAAATAAGTTCATGAAATGCTGAGAACCACTAAAGTGAATTAAGGGGATAAATATGCTCATAAGTGGTGTATGTTTTAATATTTCAAATTTTATTATGACATTGCGTTTCGAGATTTCGTGACCTTCCATTGAAAACTGCGATAACTCATCAGAATCGAGAGGGAGGAAACTTAGTTCATGAAATGTTGAAAACCACCAAAGTGAATTAAGGGGATTAATATGCTCACAAGTGGTGTATGTTTTAATATTTCAAATTTTATTATGACATTACAATACGTGATTTCGCGAAATCTAAATGCAAACAGCGCTAACCCATAAGAAGCTAGAACTAGGAAAATAAGTTCATGAAATGCTGAGAACCACTAAAGTGAATTAAGGGGATAAATATGCTCATAAGTGGTGTATGTTTTAATATTTCAAATTTTATTATGACATTGCGTTTCGAGATTTCGTGACCTTCCATTGAAAACTGCGATAACTCATCGAATCGAGAAGGAGGAAACTAAGTTCATGAAATGTTGAAAACCACCAAAGTGAATTAAGGGGATAAATATGCTCACAAGTGGTGTATGTTTTAATATTTCAAATTTTATTATGACATTTGCATTTCGTGATTTCGTGAACTTCCATTGAAAACAGCGATAACTCATAAGAATCGAGAACTAGGAAAATAAGTTCATGAAATGCTGAGAACCACTAAAGTGAATTAAGGGGATAAATATGCTCATAAGTGGTGTATGTTTTAATATTTCAAATTTTATTATGACATTGCGTTTCGAGATTTCGTGACCTTCCATTGAAAACTGCGATAACTCATCGAATCGAGAGGGAGGAAACTTAGTTCATGAAATGTTGAAAACCACCAAAGTGAATTAAGGGGATAAATATGCTCACAAGTGGTGTATGTTTCAATATTTCAAATTTTATTATGACATTGCATTTCGTGATTTCGTGAACTTCCATTGAAAACAGCGATAACTCATAAGAATCGAGAACTAGGAAAATAAGTTCATGAAATGCTGAGAACCACTAAAGTGAATTAAGGGGATAAATATGCTCATAAGTGGTGTATGTTTTAATATTTGAAATTTTATTATGACATTGCGTTTCTGAGATTTCGTGACCTTCCATTGAAAAACAGTAACTCATAAGAATCATGAAGGAGGAGAATAAGTTCATGAAATGTTGAAAATCACCAAAGTGAATTAAGGGGATAAATATGCTCATAAGTGGTGTATGATTTAATATTTGAAATTTTATTATGACATTGCGTTTCGAGATTTCGTGACCTTCCATTGAAAACTGCGATAACTCATCAGAATCGAGAGGGAGGAAACTTAGTTCATCAAATGTTGAAAACCACCAAAGTGAATTAAGGGGATTAATATGCTCACAAGTGGTGTATGTTTTAATATTTCAAATTTTATTATGACATTGCATTTCGTGATTTCGTGAACTTCCATTGAAAACAGCGATAACTCATAAGAATCGAGAACTAGGAAAATAAGTTCATGAAATGCTGAGAACCACTAAAGTGAATTAAGGGGATAAATATGCTCATAAGTGGTGTATGTTTTAATATTTCTAATGATATTATGACATTCGATTTCTACACTCTGTGACCACACATCGCACTCCGGAATTACTCATCAGAATCGAGAGGGAGGAAACTTAGTTCATGAAATGTTGAAAACCACCAAAGTGAATTAAGGGGATTAATATGCTCAAAAGTGGTGTAAGGATTAAAATTTTAAATTATATTGTAACATTGCATTTCGGGAAATCGTTGAATTCCATGGAAATCACCGATAACTCATAAAAATCAAGAAATAGGAAAATAAGTTCATGAAATGCTGAGAACCACTAAAGTGAATTAAGGGGATAAATATGCTCATAAGTGGTGTATGTTTTAATATTTCAAATTTTATTATGACATTGCATTTCGAGATTTCGTGAACTTCCATTGAAAACTGCTATAACTCATAAGAATCGAGAGGGAGGAAACTAAGTTCATGAAATGTTGAAAACCACCAAAGTGAATTAAGGGGATAAATATGCTCATAAGTGGTGTATGATTTAATATTTGAAATTTTATTATGACATTGCGTTTCGTGATTTCGTGAACTTCCATTGAAAACAGCGATAACTCATAAGAATCGAGAACTAGGAAAATAAGTTCATGAAATGCTGAGAACCACTAAAGTGAATTAAGGGGATAAATATGCTCATAAGTGGTGTATGTTTTAATATTTGAAATTTTATTATGACTTTGCGTTTCGAGATGTTCTGAAGTTCGTCTTATAGGGAAGGTATGTAGTTATCGTTGATCGCCGTAACATTAAAAAAAAGAAATGTTGAAAACAACCAAAGTGAATTAAGGGGATTAATATGCTCACAAGTGGTGTATGTTTCAATATTTCAAATTTTATTATGACATTGCATTTCGTGATTTCGTGAACTTCCATTGAAAACAGCGATAACTCATAAGAATCGAGAACTAGGAAAATAAGTTCATGAAATGCTGAGAACCACTAAAGTGAATTAAGGGGATAAATATGCTCCTAAGTGTTGTATGTTTCAATATTTGAAATTTTATTATGACTTTGCGTTTCGAGATTTCGTGACATTCGATTGAACTTCTAAGAACCATGAAGGAGGAGAATAAGTTCATGAAATGTTTAAAACCACTAGAGTGAATTATGGGGATAAATGTGCTCATAAGAGGTGTAAGTTTCAATAAATCAAACTTTATTATGACATTGCTTTTCGAGATTTCGTGACCTTCCATTGAACTCATAAGAATCGTGAAGGAGGAGAATAAGTTCATGAAATGTTGAAAATCACCAAAGTGAATTAAGGGGATAAATATGCTCATAAGTGGTGTATGATTTAATATTTGAAATTTTATTATGACATTGCGTTTCGAGATTTCGTGACCTTCCATTGAAAACTGCGATAACTCATCAGAATCGAGAGGGAGGAAACTTAGTTCATCAAATGTTGAAAACCACCAAAGTGAATTAAGGGGATTAATATGCTCACAAGTGGTGTATGTTTTAATATTTCAAATTTTATTATGACATTGCATTTCGTGATTTCGTGAACTTCCATTGAAAACAGCGGTAACTCATAAGAATCGAGAACTAGGAAAATAAGTTCATGAAATGCTGAGAACCACTAAAGTGAATTAAGGGGATAAATATGCTCATAAGTGGTGTATGTTTTAATATTTCAAATTTTATTATGACATTGCGTTTCGAGATTTCGTGACCTTCCATTGAAAACTGCGATAACTCATCAGAATCGAGAGGGAGGAAACTTAGTTCATGAAATGTTGAAAACCACCAAAGTGAATTAAGGGGATTAATATGCTCACAAGTGGTGTATGTTTTAATATTTCAAATTTTATTATGACATTGCGTTTCGAGATTTCGTGACCTTCCATTGAAAACTGCGATAACTCATAAGAATCGAGAGGGAGGAAACTTAGTTCATGAAATGTTGAAAACCACCAAAGTGAATTAAGGGGATTAATATGCTCACAAGTGGTGTATGTTTCAATATTTCAAATTTTATTATGACATTGCATTTCGTGATTTCGTGAACTTCCATTGAAAACAGCGATAACTCATAAGAATCGAGAACTAGGAAAATAAGTTCATGAAATGCTGAGAACCACTAAAGTGAATTAAGGGGATAAATATGCTCATAAGTGGTGTATGTTTTAATATTTCAAATTTTATTATGACATTGCGTTTCGAGATTTCGTGACCTTCCCCGGAAACCAGACTCATCTCATACGCAACGATATTGAGGACTCTTAGTTCATGAAATGTTGAAAACCACCAAAGTGAATTAAGGGGATTAATATGCTCACAAGTGGTGTATGTTTTAATATTTCAAATTTTATTATGACATTGCATTTCGTGATTTCGTGAACTTCCATTGAACTCATAAGAATCGTGAAGGAGGAGAATAAGTTCATGAAATGTTGAAAATCACCAAAGTGAATTAAGGGGATAAATATGCTCATAAGTGGTGTATGATTTAATATTTGAAATTTTATTATGACATTGCGTTTCGAGATTTCGTGACCTTCCATTGAAAACAGCGATAACTCATCAGAATCGAGAGGGAGGAAACTTAGTTCATGAAATGTTGAAAACCACCAAAGTGAATTAAGGGGATTAATATGCTCACAAGTGGTGTATGTTTTAATATTTCAAATTTTATTATGACATTGCATTTCGTGATTTCGTGAACTTCCATTGAAAACAGCGGTAACTCATAAGAATCGAGAACTAGGAAAATAAGTTCATGAAATGCTGAGAACCACTAAAGTGAATTAAGGGGATAAATATGCTCATAAGTGGTGTATGTTTTAATATTTCAAATTTTATTATGACATTGCGTTTCGAGATTTCGTGACCTTCCATTGAAAACTGCGATAACTTATAAGGATCGAGAGACAAGCAAGATATATCATCTTATGCTGAAAGACACTCATGTGAATTAAGGGGATTAATATGCTCACAAGTGGTGTATGTTTTAATATTTCAAATTTTATTATGACATTGCATTTCGTGATTTCGTGAACTTCCATTGAAAACAGCGGTAACTCATAAGAATCGAGAACTAGGAAAATAAGTTCATGAAATGCTGAGAACCACTAAAGGGAATTAAGGGGATAAATATGCTCATAAGGGGTGTATGTTTTAATATTTCAAATTTTATTATGACATTGCGTTTCGAGATTTCGTGACCTTCCATTGAAAACTGCGTTAACTCATCAGAATCGAGAGGGAGGAAACTTAGTTCATGAAATGTTGAAAACCACCAAAGTGAATTAAGGGGATTAATATGCTCACAAGTGGTGTATGTTTTAATATTTCAAATTTTATTATGACATTGCATTTCGTGATTTCGTGAACTTCCATTGAAAACAGCGATAACTCATAAGAATCGAGAGGGAGGAAAATAAGTTCATGAAATGTTGAAAACCACCAAAGTGAATTAAGGGGATTAATATGCTCACAAGTGGTGTATGTTTTAATATTTCAAATTTTATTATGACATTGCATTTCGTGATTTCGTGAACTTCCATTGAAAACAGCGATAACTCATAAGAATCGAGAGAGAGGAAACTTAGTTCATCAAATGTTGAAAACCACCAAAGTGAATTAAGGGGATTAATATGCTCACAAGTGGTGTATGTTTAAATATTTCAAATTTTATTATGACATTGCGTTTCGAGATTTCGTGACCTTCCATTGAAAACTGCGATAACTCATCAGAATCGAGAGGAGGAAACTTAGTTCATGAAATGTTGAAAACCAATTAA
>JAMKOQ010000161.1:0-20523 GCA_026770425.1 Boechera divaricarpa | reverse complement strand
GAAAACCACCAAAGTGAATTAAGGGGATTAATATGCTCACAAGTGGTGTATGTTTCAATATTTCAAATTTTATTATGACATTGCATTTCGTGATTTCGTGAACTTCCATTGAAAACAGCGATAACTCATAAGAATCGAGAACTAGGAAAATAAGTTCATGAAATGCTGAGAACCACTAAAGTGAATTAAGGGGATAAATATGCTCATAAGTGGTGTATGTTTTAATATTTCAAATTTTATTATGACATTGCGTTTCGAGATTTCGTGACCTTCCATTCAACTCATAAGAATCATGAAGGAGGAGAATAAGTTCATGAAATGTTGAAAACCAAAGTGAATTAAGGGGATAATATGCTCATAATATGTCAAATTTTATTATGACATTGCTCGAGATTTCGTGACCTTCCATTGAACTCATAAGAATCGTGAACTGAGGAGAATAAGTTCATGAAATGCTGAAAACCACCAAAGTGAATTAAGGGGATAAATATGCTCATAAGTGGTGTATGTTTTAATATTTCAAATTTTATTATGACATTGCGTTTCGAGATTTCGTGACCTTCCATTGAAAACTGCGATAACTCATCGAATCGAGAGGAGGAAACTTAGTTCATGAAATGTTGAAAACCACCAAAGTGAATTAAGGGGATTAATATGCTCACAAGTGGTGTATGTTTTAATATTTCAAATTTTATTATGACATTGCATTTCGTGATTTCGTGAACTTCCATTGAAAACAAGCGATAACTCATAAGAATCGAGAACTAGGAAAATAAGTTCATGAAATGCTGAGAACCACTAAAGTGAATTAAGGGGATAAATATGCTCATAAGTGGTGTATGTTTTAATATTTCAAATTTTATTATGACATTGCGTTTCGAGATTTCGTGACCTTCCATTGAAAACTGCGATAACTCATCGAATCGAGAGGGAGGAAACTTAGTTCATGAAATGTTGAAAACCACCAAAGTGAATTAAGGGGATTAATATGCTCACAAGTGGTGTATGTTTTAATATTTCAAATTTTATTATGACATTGCATTTCGTGATTTCGTGAACTTCCATTGAAAACAGCATAACTCATAAGAATCGAGAACTAGGAAAATAAGTTCATGAAATGCTGAGAACCACTAAAGTGAATTAAGGGGATAAATATGCTCATAAGTGGTGTATGTTTTAATATTTCAAATTTTATTATGACATTGCGTTTCGAGATTTCGTGACCTTCCATTGAAAACTCGCGATAACTCATCGAATCGAGAGGAGGAAACTTAGTTCATGAAATGTTGAAAACCACCAAAGTGAATTAAGGGGATTAATATGCTCACAAGTGGTGTATGTTTTAATATTTCAAATTTTATTATGACATTGCATTTCGTGATTTCGTGAACTTCCATTGAAAACAGCGATAACTCATAAGAATCGAGAACTAGGAAAATAAGTTCATGAAATGCTGAGAACCACTAAAGTGAATTAAGGGGATAAATATGCTCATAAGTGGTGTATGTTTTAATATTTCAAATTTTATTATGACATTGCGTTTCGAGATTTCGTGACCTTCCATTGAAAACTGCGATAACTCATCGAATCGAGAGGGAGGAAACTTAGTTCATGAAATGTTGAAAACCACCAAAGTGAATTAAGGGGATTAATATGCTCACAAGTGGTGTATGTTTTAATATTTCAAATTTTATTATGACATTGCATTTCGTGATTTCGTGAACTTCCATTGAAAACAGCGATAACTCATAAGAATCGAGAACTAGGAAAATAAGTTCATGAAATGCTGAGAACCACTAAAGTGAATTAAGGGGATAAATATGCTCATAAGTGGTGTATGTTTCAATATTTCAAATTTTATTATGACATTGCGTTTCGAGATTTCGTGACCTTCCATTGAACTCATAAGAATCATGAAGGAGGAGAATAAGTTCATGAAATGTTGAAAACCACCAAAGTGAATTAAGGGGATAAATATGCTCATAATATGTCAATATTTTTATTATGACATTGCATTTCGAGATTTCGTGACCTTCCATTAACTCATAAGAATCATAGGAGGAGAATAAGTTCATGAAATGTTGAAAACCACCAAAGTGAATTAAGGGGATAAATATGCTCATAAGTGGTGTATGTTTTAATATTTCAAATTTTATTATGACATTGCGTTTCGAGATTTCGTGACCTTCCATTGAAAACTGCGATAACTCATCGAATCGAGAGGGAGGAAACTTAGTTCATGAAATGTTGAAAACCACCAAAGTGAATTAAGGGGATTAATATGCTCACAAGTGGTGTATGTTTTAATATTTCAAATTTTATTATGACATTGCATTTCGTGATTTCGTGAACTTCCATGAAAACAATGATAACTCATAAGAATCGAGAACTAGGAAAATAAGTTCATGAAATGCTGAGAACCACTAAAGTGAATTAAGGGGATAAATATGCTCATAAGTGGTGTATGTTTTAATATTTCAAATTTTATTATGACATTGCGTTTCGAGATTTCGTGACCTTCCATTGAAAACTGCGATAACTCATCGAATCGAGAGGAGGAAACTTAGTTCATGAAATGTTGAAAACCACCAAAGTGAATTAAGGGGATTAATATGCTCACAAGTGGTGTATGTTTTAATATTTCAAATTTTATTATGACATTGCATTTCGTGATTTCGTGAACTTCCATTGAAAACAGCGATAACTCATAAGAATCGAGAACTAGGAAAATAAGTTCATGAAATGCTGAGAACCACTAAAGTGAATTAAGGGGATAAATATGCTCATAAGTGGTGTATGTTTTAATATTTCAAATTTTATTATGACATTGCTTTCGAGATTTCGTGACCTTCCATTGAAAACTCATAACTCATCGAATCGAGAGGGAGGAAACTTAGTTCATGAAATGTTGAAACCACCAAAGTGAATTAAGGGGATTAATATGCTCACAAGTGGTGTATGTTTCAATATTTCAAATTTTATTATGACATTGCATTTCGTGATTTCGTGAACTTCCATTGAAAACAATGATAACTCATAAGAATCGAGAACTAGGAAAATAAGTTCATGAAATGCTGAGAACCACTAAAGTGAATTAAGGGGATAAATATGCTCATAAGTGGTGTATGTTTTAATATTTCAAATTTTATTATGACATTTCGTTTCGAGATTTCGTGACCTTCCATTGAACTCATAAGAATCATGAAGGAGGAAACAAGTTCATGAAATGTTGAAAACCACCAAAGTGAATTAAGGGGATTAATATGCTCCAAGTGGTGTATGTTTTAATATTTCAAATTTTATTATGACATTATTTCGTGATTTCGTGAACTTCCATTGAAAACAGCGATAACTCATAAGAATCGAGAGGAGGAAAATAAGTTCATGAAATGCTGAAAACCACTAAAGTGAATTAAGGGGATAAATATGCTCATAAGTGGTGTATGTTTTAATATTTCAAATTTTATTATGACATTGCGCTTCGAGATTTCGTGACCTTCCATTGAAAACGCGATAACTCATCGAATCGAGAGGGAGGAAACTTAGTTCATGAAATGTTGAAAACCACCAAAGTGAATTAAGGGGATTAATATGCTCACAAGTGGTGTATGTTTCAATATTTCAAATTTTATTATGACATTGCATTTCGTGATTTCGTGAACTTCCATTGAAAACAGCGATAACTCATAAGAATCGAGAACTAGGAAAATAAGTTCATGAAATGCTGAGAACCACTAAAGTGAATTAAGGGGATAAATATGCTCATAAGTGGTGTATGTTTCAATATTTCAAATTTTATTATGACATTGCGTTTCGAGATTTCGTGACCTTCCATTGAACTCATAAGAATCATGAAGGAGGAGAATAAGTTCATGAAATGTTGAAAACCACCAAAGTGAATTAAGGGGATAAATATGCTCATAATATGTCAAATTTTATTATGACATTGCTTTTCGAGATTTCGTGACCTTCCATTCAACTCATAAGAATCGTGAAGGAGGAAAATAAGTTCATGAAATGTTGAAAACCACCAAAGTGAATTAAGGGGATAAATATGCTCATAAGTGGTGTATGATTTAATATTTGAAATTTTATTATGACATTGCGTTTCGAGATTTCGTGACCTTCCATTGAAAACTGCGATAACTCATCGAATCGAGAGGGAGGAAACTTAGTTCATGAAATGTTGAAAACCACCAAAGTGAATTAAGGGGATTAATATGCTCACAAGTGGTGTATGTTTTAATATTTCAAATTTTATTATGACATTGCATTTCGTGATTTCGTGAACTTCCGTTGAAAACATTAACTCATAAAGATCGAGAAAGCGGAAAAATAGGATTGTGAAGATAACAGAGAACCACTAAAGTGAAATTAAGGGGAATCGTATGCTCATAAATTGGTGTATGTTTTAATATTTCAAATTTTATTATGACATTGCGTTTCGAGATTTATTTGACCTTCCATTCCCGAAAGCTGGGCTAGCTGATGAAATCGAGAGGGAGGAAACTTGGTTCATGAAATGTTGAAAACCACCAAAGTGAATTAAGGGGATTAATATGCTCACAAGTGGTGTATGATTTAATATTTCAAATTTTATTACGACATGATGCATTTCGAAAGATTCTCGTGATCTTCCATTGAAAACAGCGATAACTCAGGAGAATCGAGAACTAGGAAACTTAGCTTCAGTGAAAATGTTGAGAACCACCAAAGTGAATTAAGGGGATTAATATGCTCATAAGTGGGTATCATGTTTTAATATTTCAAATTTTATTCATGACATTGGCAAGCCTTCGGAAAGATTTCGGTGTACCTTCCATATGAAAAACTCCATGATAACTCATCGAATCGAGAGGGAGGAAACTTAGTTCATGAAATGTTGAAAACCACGAAAGTGAATTAATGGGATTAATATGCTCACAAGTGGTGTATGTTCTCAATATTTCAAATTTTACAATATGACCATTGCATTTCGTGATTTCGTGAACTTCCATTGAAAACAGCGATAACTCATAAGAACCGAGAACTAGGAAAATAGGAGAAGTTCATGAAATGCTTGTGAGAACCACTAACAGTGAATTAAGGGGATAAATATGTCATATCATAAGTGGTGTATGTTTCAATATTTCAAATTTTATTATGACGTATGCGTTATCGAGATTTCGCTGCGGACTTGTCCATTGCAACTACAATAAGAATCATGAAGGAGGAGAACTTAAGTTCATGAAATGTTGAAAACCACCTAAAGTGAATTCAGGGGATTAATATGCTCTGGTGGTACAAGTGGTGTATGGTTCAATATTTCAAATTTTATTATATTTACATTGCATTTTCGAGTGATTTCGTGAACTTCCAAATAACATTTAAAACAGATAACTCATAAGAATCGTGAAGGAGGAAAATAAGTTCATGTAAATGTTGAGAACCACCAAAGAAGTGAATTAAGGGGATAAATATGCTCCTAAGTGTTGGCCATGATTTAATATTTCAAATTTTATTATGACACTTTTATCAAGGCGTTTGAAAAAGAGGATTTTCGTGACCTTCCATTGAAAACCCGATTGAACTCATCGAATCGAGAAGGAGGAAACTTAGTTCATGAAATGTTGAAAACCACCAAAGTGAATTAAGGGGATAAATATGCTCACAAGTGGTGTATGTTTTAATATTTCAAATTTTATTATGACATTGCATTTCGTGATTTCGTGACCTTCCATTGAACATAATCATAAGAATCGTGAAGGAAAATAAGTTCATGAAATGTTGAAAACCACTAAAGTGAATTAAGGGGATAAATATGCTCATAAGTGGTGTATGTTTTAATATTTCAAATTTTATTATGACATTGCGTTTGAGATTTCGTGACCTTCCATTGAAAACTGCGATAACTCATCAGAATCGAGAGGAGGAAACTTAGTTCATGAAATGTTGAAAACCACCAAAGTGAATTAAGGGGATTAATATGCTCACAAGTGGTGTATGGTTCAATATTTCAAATTTTATTATGACATTGCATTTCGTGATTTCCTGAACTTCCATTGAAAACAGCGAGAACTCATAAGAATCGAGAACTAGGAAAATAAGTTCATGAAATGCTGAGAACCACTAAAGTGAATTAAGGGGATAAATATGCTCATAAGTGGTGTATGTTTTAATATTTCAAATTTTATTATGACATTGCGTTTCGAGATTTCGTGACCTTCCATTGAAAACTGCGATAACTCATCGAATCGAGAGGGAGGAAATCTTAGTTCATGAAATGTTGAAAACCACCAAAGTGAATTAAGGGGATTAATATGCTCACAAGTGGTGTATGTTTTAATATTTCAAATTTTATTATGACATTGCATTTCGTGATTTCGTGAACTTCCATTGAAAACAGCGATAACTCATAAGAATCGAGAACTAGGAAAATAAGTTCATGAAATGCTGAGAACCACTAAAGTGAATTAAGGGGATAAATATGCTCATAAGTGGTGTATGTTTTAATATTTCAAATTTTATTATGACATTGCGCTTTCGAGATTTCGTGACCTTCCATTGAAAACTGCGATAACTCATCAGAATCGAGAGGGAGGAAACTTAGTTCATGAAATGTTGAAAACCACCAAAGTGAATTAAGGGGATTAATATGCTCACAAGTGGTGTATGTTTCAATATTTCAAATTTTATTATGACATTGCATTTCGTGATTTCGTGAAC
Organism: Boechera divaricarpa; assembly: GCA_026770425.1. Classification (NCBI taxonomy): domain Eukaryota; kingdom Viridiplantae; phylum Streptophyta; class Magnoliopsida; order Brassicales; family Brassicaceae; genus Boechera; species Boechera divaricarpa. Next base: position 13,818 of record JAMKOQ010000161.1, on the reverse strand, counting down.
TTCCATTGAAAACAGCGATAACTCATAAGAATCGAGAACTAGGAAAATAAGTTCATGAAATGCTGAGAACCACTAAAGTGAATTAAGGGGATAAATATGCTCCTAAGTGTTGTATGTTTCAATATTTGAAATTTTATTATGACTTTGCGTTTCGAGATTTCGTGACCTTCCATTGAACTCATAAGAATCATGAAGGAGGAGAATAAGTTCATGAAATGTTGAAAATCACCAAAGTGAATTAAGGGGATAAATATGCTCATAATATGTCAAACTTTATTATGACATTGCTTTTCGAGATTTCGTGACCTTCCATTAAAAACAGCGATAACTCATAAGAATCGAGAACTAGGAAAATAAGTTCGTGAAATGCTGAGAACCACTAAAGTGAATTAAGGGGATAAATATGCTCATAAGTGGTGGATGTTTTAATATTTCAAATTTTATTATGACATTAAGTGCTCGAGATTTCGTGACCTTCCATTGAAAAACTGCGATAACTCAGCAGAATCGAGAGGGAGGTAACTTAGTTCATCAAATGGTGAAAACCACCAAAGTGAATTAAGGGGATTAATATGCTCACAAGTGGTGTATGTTTTAATATTTCAAATTTTATTATGACATTGCATTTCGTGATTTCGTGAACTTCCATTGAAAACAGCGGTAACTCATAAGAATCGAGAACTAGGAAAATAAGTTCATGAAATGCTGAGAACCACTAAAGTGAATTAAGGGGATAAATATGCTCCTAAGTGTTGTATGTTTCAATATTTGAAATTTTATCATTACATTGTCTTTCGTGATTTTGTGACGATCCATCGACAACCGAGATATACACTCAGAACCGACACGAAGGACATTCAATTCATGAAATGTTGAAAACCACCAAAGTGAATTAAGGGGATTAATATGCTCACAAGTGGTGTATGTTTCAATATTTCAAATTTTATTATGACATTGCATTTCGTGATTTCGTGAACTTCCATTGAAAACAGCGATAACTCATAAGAATCGAGAACTAGGAAAATAAGTTCATGAAATGCTGAGAACCACTAAAGTGAATTAAGGGGATAAATATGCTCATAAGTGGTGTATGTTTTAATATTTGAAATTTTATTATGACATTGCGTTTCGAGATTTCGTGACCTTCCATTGAACTCACATAACTCAATCAGAATCGAGAGGAGGAATTAGTTCATCAAATGTTGAAAACCAACCAAAGTGAATTAAGGGGATTAATATGCTCACAAGTACGCTTTAATATTTCAAATTTTATTATGACATTGCATTTCGTGATTTCGTGAACTTCCATTGAAAATTAACTCATAAGAATCGAGAACTAGGAAAATAAGTTCATGAAATGTTGAAAATCACCAAAGTGAATTAAGGGGATAAATATGCTCATAAGTGGTGTATGTTTTAATATTTCAAATTTTATTATGACATTGCGTTTCGAGATTTCGTGACCTTCCATTGAAAACTGCGATAACTCATCAGAATCGAGAGGGAGGAAACTTAGTTCATGAAATATAGAAAACCACCAAAGTGAATTAAGGGGATTAATATGCTCACAAGTGGTGTATGTTTTAATATTTCAAATTTTATTATGACATTGCATTTCGTGATTTCGTGAACTTCCATTGAAAACAGCGGTAACTCATAAGAATCGAGAACTAGGAAAATAAGTTCGTGAAATGCTGAGAACCACTATAGTGAATGAAGCGGATAAATATGCTCTTTAGTGGTGTATGTTTTACTATGTTATATTTTATTATGACATTGCGTTTCGAGATTTTGTGACCTTCCATTGAAAACTGCGATAACTCATCAGAATCGAGAGGGAGGAAACTTAGTTCATCAAATGTTGAAAACCACCAAAGTGAATTAAGGGGATTAATATGCTCACAAGTGGTGTATGTTTTAATATTTCAAATTTTATTATGACATTGCATTTCGTGATTTCGTGAACTTCCATTGAAAACAGCGATAACTCATAAGAATCGAGAACTAGGAAAATAAGTTCATGAAATGCTGAGAACCACTAAAGTGAATTAAGGGGATAAATATGCTCATAAGTGGTGTATGTTTTAATATTTCAAATTTTATTATGACATTGCGTTTCGAGATTTCGTGACCTTCCATTGAAAACTGCGATAACTCATCGAATCATGAGAGGAGGAAACTTAGTTCATGAAATGTTGAAAACCACCAAAGTGAATTAAGGGGATTAATATGCTCACAAGTGGTGTATGTTTTAATATTTCAAATTTTATTATGACATTGCATTTCGTGATTTCGTGAACTTCCATTGAAAACAGCGATAACTCATAAGAATCGAGAACTAGGAAAATAAGTTCATGAAATGTTGAGAACCACTAAAGTGAATTAAGGGGATAAATATGCTCATAAGTGGTGTATGTTTCAATATTTGAAATTTTATTATGACATTGCGTTTCGAGATTTCGTGACCTTCCATTGAAAACTCGCGATAACTCATCAGAATCATGAAGGAGGAGAATAAGTTCATGAAATGTTGAAAATCACCAAAGTGAATTAAGGGGATAAATATGCTCATAAGTGGTGGATGTTTTAATATTTCAAATTTTATTATGACATTGCGTTTCGAGATTTCGTGACCTTCCATTGAAAACTGCGATAACTCATCAGAATCGAGAGGGAGGAAAATAAGTTCATGAAATATTGAAAACCACCAAAGTGAATTAAGGGGATAAATATGCTCATAAGTGGTGTATGTTTTAATATTTCAAATTTTATTATGACATTGCATTTCGTGATTTCGTGAACTTCCATTGAAAACAGCGATAACTCATAAGAATCGAGAACTAGGAAAATAAGTTCATGAAATGCTGAGAACCACTAAAGTGAATTAAGGGGATAAATATGCTCATAAGTGGTGTATGTTTTAATATTTCAAATTTTATTATGACATTGCGTTTCGAGATTTCGTGACCTTCCATTGAAAACTGCGATAACTCATCAGAATCGAGAGGGAGGAAACTTAGTTCATGAAATATTGAAAACCACCAAAGTGAATTAAGGGGATTAATATGCTCACAAGTGGTGTATTTTTTAATATTTCAAATTTTATTATGACATTGCATTTCGTGATTTCGTGAACTTCCATTGAAAACAACGGTAACTCATAAGAATCGAGAACTAGGAAAATAAGTTCATGAAATGCTGAGAACCACTAAAGTGAATTAAGGGGATAAATATGCTCATAAGTGGTGTATGTTTTAATATTTCAAATTTTATTATGACATTGCGTTTCGAGATTTCGTGACCTTCCATTGAAAACTGCGATAACTCATTAGAGTCGAGAGGGAGGAAACTTAGTTCATGAAATGTTGAAAACCACCAAAGTGAATTAAGGGGATTAATATGCTCACAAGTGGTGTATGTTTTAATATTTCAAATTTTATTATGACATTGCGTTTCGAGATTTCGTGACCTTCCATTGAAAACTGCGATAACTCATCAGAGTCGAGAGGGAGGAAACTTAGTTCATGAAATGTTGAAAACCACTAAAGTGAATTCAGGGGATTAATATGCTCACAAGTGGTGTATGGTTCAATATTTCAAATTTTATTATGACATTGCATTTCGTGATTTCGTGAACTTCCATTGAAAACAGCGATAACTCATAAGAATCGAGAACTAGGAAAATAAGTTCATGAAATGCTGAGAACCACTAAAGTGAATTAAGGGGATAAATATGCTCCTAAGTGTTGTATGTTTCAATATTTGAAATTTTATTATGACTTTGCTTTTCGAGATTTCGTGACCTTCCATTGAACTCATAAGAATCGTGAAGGAGGAGAATAAGTTCATGAAATGTTGAAAATCACCAAAGTGAATTAAGGGGATAAATATGCTCATAAGTGGTGTATGATTTAATATTTGAAATTTTATTATGACATTGCGTTTCGAGATTTCGTGACCTTCCATTGAAAACTGCGATAACTCATCAGAATCGAGAGGGAGGAAACTTAGTTCATCAAATGTTGAAAACCACCAAAGTGAATTAAGGGGATTAATATGCTCACAAGTGGTGTATGTTTTAATATTTCAAATTTTATTCTGACATTGCGTTTCGAGATTTCGTGACCTTCCATTGAAAACTGCGATAACTCATCAGAATCGAGAGGGAGGAAACTTAGTTCATGAAATGTTGAAAACCACCAAAGTGAATTAATGGGATTAATATGCTCACAAGTGGTGTATGTTTCAATATTTCAAATTTTATTATGACATTGCATTTCGTGATTTCGTGAACTTCCATTGAAAACAGCGATAACTCATAAGAATCGAGAACTAGGAAAATAAGTTCATGAAATGCTGAGAACCACTAAAGTGAATTAAGGGGATAAATATGCTCCTAAGTGTTGTATGTTTCAATATTTGAAATTTTATTATGACTTTGCGTTTCGAGATTTCGTGACCTTCCATTGAACTCATAAGAATCATGAAGGAGGAGAATAAGTTCATGAAATGTTGAAAATCACCAAAGTGAATTAAGGGGATAAATATGCTCATAATATGTCAAACTTTATTATGACATTGCTTTTCGAGATTTCGTGACCTTCCATTGAACTCATAAGAATCGTGAAGGAAGAGAATAAGTTCATGAAATGTTGAAAATCACCAAAGTGAATTAAGGGGATAAATATGCTCATAAGTGGTGTATGATTTAATATTTGAAATTTTATTATGACATTGCGTTTCGAGATTTCGTGACCTTCCATTGAAAACTGCGATAACTCATCAGAATCGAGAGGGAGGAAACTTAGTTCATCAAATGTTGAAAACCAACAAAGTGAATTAAGGGGATTAATATGCTCACAAGTGGTGTATGTTTTAATATTTCAAATTTTATTATGACATTGCATTTCGTGATTTCGTGAACTTCCATTGAAAACAGGGTAACTCATAAGAATCGAGAACTAGGAAAATAAGTTCATGAAATGCTGAGAACCACTAAAGTGAATTAAGGGGATAAATATGCTCATAAGTGGTGTATGTTTTAATATTTCAAATTTTATTATGACATTGCGTTTCGAGATTTCGTGACCTTCCATTGAAAACTGCGATAACTGATCAGAATCGAGAGGGAGGAAACTTAGTTCATGAAATGTTGAAAACCACTAAAGTGAATTCAGGGGATTAATATGCTCACAAGTGGTGTATGGTTCAATATTTTAATTTTTATATTAACCTGCCACCTCCGAATTTCACGCACTTTCCCTACAAAACGCTCTAACGAACAAGAATCGAGAACTAGGAAAATAACTTCGTGAAATGCTGAGAACCACTAAAGTGAATTAAGGGGATAAATATGCTCATAAGTGGTGTATGTTTTAATATTTCAAATTTTATTATGACATTGCATTTCGAGATTTCGTGACCTTCCATTGAAAACTGCGATAACTCATCGAATCGAGAGGGAGGAAACTTAGTTCATGAAATATTGAAAACCACCAAAGTGAATTAATGGGATTAATATGCTCAAGTGGTGTATGTTTTAATATTTCAAATTTTATTATGACATTGCATTTCGTGATTTCGTGAACTTCCATTGAAAACAGCGATAACTCATAAGAATCGAGAACTAGGAAAATAAGTTCATGAAATGCTGAGAACCACTAAAGTGAATTAAGGGGATAAATATGCTCATAAGTGGTGTATGTTTTAATATTTCAAATTTTATTATGACATTGCATTTCGTGATTTCGTGAACTTCCATTGAAAACAGCGATAACTCATAAGAATCGAGAGGGAGGAAACTTAGTTCATGAAATGTTGAAAACCACCAAAGTGAATTAAGGGGATTAATATGCTCACAAGTGGTGTATGTTTCAATATTTCAAATTTTATTATGACATTGCATTTCGTGATTTCGTGAACTTCCATTGAAAACAGCGATAACTCATAAGAATCGAGAACTAGGAAAATAAGTTCATGAAATGCTGAGAACCACTAAAGTGAATTAAGGGGATAAATATGCTCATAAGTGGTGTATGTTTTAATATTTGATAGTTTATTATGACATTACGTAACGAGATTTCGTTACCTTCCATTGAAAACTGTGATAACTAATCAGAAACGAGAGGGAGGAAACTTAGTTCATGAAATGTTGAAAACCACTAAAGTGAATTCAGGGGATTAATATGCTCATAAGTGGTGTATGTTTTAATATTTCAAATTTTATTATGACATTGCGTTTCGAGATTTCGTGACCTTCCATTGAAAACTGCGATAACTCATCAGAATCGAGAGGGAGGAAACTTAGTTCATGAAATGTTGAGAACCACCAAAGTGAATTAAGGGGATTAATATGCTCACAAGTGGTGTATGTTTCAATATTTCAAATTTTATTATGACATTGCATTTCGTGATTTCGTGAACTTCCATTGAAAACAGCGATAACTCATAAGAATCGAGAACTAGGAAAATAAGTTCATGAAATGCTGAGAACCACTAAAGTGAATTAAGGGGATAAATATGCTCCTAAGTGTTGTATGTTTCAATATTTGAAATTTTATTATGACATTGCATTTCGTGATTTTGTGAACTTCCATTGAAAACAGCGATAACTCATAAGAATCGAGAACTAGGAAAATAAGTTCATGAAATGCTGAGAACCACTAAAGTGAATTAAGGGGATAAATATGCTCACAAGTGGTGTATGTTTCAATATTTCAAATTTTATTATGACATTGCATTTCGTGATTTCGTGAACTTCCATTGAAAACAGCGATAACTCATAAGAATCGAGAACTAGGAAAATAAGTTCATGAAATGCTAAGAACCACTAAAGTGAATTAAGGGGATAAATATGCTCATAAGTGGTGTATGTTTTAATATTTCAAATTTTATTATGACATTGCGTTTCGAGATTTCGTGACCTTCCATTGAAAACTGCGATAACTCATCAGAATCGAGAGGGAGGAAACTTAGTTCATCAAATGTTGAAAACCACCAAAGTGAATTAAGGGGATTAATATGCTCACAAGTGGTGTATGTTTTAATATTTCAAATTTTATTATGACATTGCATTTCGTGATTTCGTGAACTTCCATTGAAAACAGCGATAACTCATAAGAATTGAGAACTAGGAAAATAAGTTCATGAAATGCTGAGAACCACTAAAGTGAATTAAGGGGATAAATATGCTCATAAGTGGTGTATGTTTTAATATTTCAAATTTTATTATGACATTGCGTTTCGAGATTTCGTGACCTTCCATTGAAAACTGCGATAACTCATCAGAATCGAGAGGGAGGAAACTTAGTTCATGAAATGTTGAAAACCACCAAAGTGAATTAAGGGGATTAATATGCTCACAAGTGGTGTATGTTTCAATATTTCAAATTTTATTATGACATTGCATTTCGTGATTTCGTGAACTTCCATTGAAAACAGCGATAACTCATAAGAATCGAGAACTAGGAAAATAAGTTCATGAAATGCTGAGAACCACTAAAGTGAATTAAGGGGATAAATATGCTCCTAAGTGTCGTATGTTTCAATATTTGAAATTTTATTATGACTTTGCGTTTCGAGATTTCGTGACCTTCCATTGAACTCATAAGAATCATGAAGGAGGAGAATAAGTTCATGAAATGTTGAAAATCACCAAAGTGAATTAAGGGGATAAATATGCTCATAAGTGGTGTATGTCAAACTTTATTATGACATTGCTTTTCGAGATTTCGTGACCTTCCATTGAAAAACTCATAAGAATCGTGAAGGAGGAGAATAAGTTCATGAAATGTTGAAAATCACCAAAGTGAATTAAGGGGATAAATATGCTCATAAGTGGTGTATGATTTAATATTTGAAATTTTATTATGACATTGCGTTTCGAGATTTCGTGACCTTCCATTGAAAACTGCGATAACTCATCGAATCGAGAGGGAGGAAACTTAGTTCATGAAATGTTGAAAACCACCAAAGTGAATTAAGGGGATTAATATGCTCACAAGTGGTGTATGTTTCAATATTTCAAATTTTATTATGACATTGCATTTCGTGATTTCGTGAACTTCCATTGAAAACAACGATAACTCATAAGAATCGAGAACTAGGAAAATAAGTTCATGAAATGCTGAGAACCACTAAAGTGAATTAAGGGGATAAATATGCTCATAAGTGGTGTATGTTTTAATATTTCAAATTTTATTATGACATTGCGTTTCGAGATTTCGTGACCTTCCATTGAAAACTGCGATAACTCATCAGAATCGAGAGGGAGGAAACTTAGTTCATGAAATATTGAAAACCACCAAAGTGAATTAAGGGGATTAATATGCTCACAAGTGGTGTATGTTTTAATATTTCAAATTTTATTATGACATTGCATTTCGTGATTTCGTGAACTTCCATTGAAAACTGCGATAACTCATAAGAATCGAGAACTAGGAAAATAAGTTCATGAAATGCTGAGAACCACTAAAGTGAATTAAGGGGATAAATATGCTCCTAAGTGTTGTATGTTTCAATATTTGAAATTTTATTATGAGTTCGCGTTTATATACTCTGTTACCTTACACTGAACTCATACGAATTATGAAGGAGGAGACTAAGTTCATGAAATGTTGAAAACCACCAAAGTGAATTAAGGGGATTAATATGCTCACAAGTGGTGTATGTTTTAATATTTCAAATTTTATTATGACATTGCATTTCGAGATTTCGTGACCTTCCATTGAAAACAGCGATAACTCATAAGAATCGAGAAGGAGGAAAATAAGTTCATGAAATGTTGAAAACCACCAAAGTGAATTAAGGGGATACATATGCTCGTAAGTGGTGTATGTTTCAATATATCAAACTTTGTTGTGACATTGCGTTTCGAGATTTCGTGACCTTCCATTGAAAACAACGATAACTCATAAGAATCGAGGAGGAAAATAAGTTCATGAAATGGTTAAAAACACCAAAGTGAATTAAGGGGATAAATATGCTCAAAAGTGGTGTATGTTTTAATATCTCAAACTTTTTTGTCACATTGCGTTTCTAGATTTCGTGACCTTCCATTTATAACTACAATAACACATCAGAAACGTGAGGGAGGAAACTTAGTTCATCAAATGCTGAAAACCACCAAAGTGAATTAAGGGGATTAATATGCTCACAAGTGGTGTATGTTTCAATATTTCAAATTTTATTATGACATTGCGCTTTCGAGATTTCGTGAACTTCCATTGAAAACAGCGGTAACTCATAAGAATCGAGAACTAGGAAAATAAGTTCATGAAATGCTGAGAACCACTAAAGTGAATTAAGGGGATAAATATGCTCATAAGTGGTGTATGATTTAATATTTCAAATTTTATTATGAAATTGCAGCTCGAGAGTTCGTGAACTTCCATTGAAAACAGCGATAACTCATAAGAATCGAGAACTAGGAAAATAAGTTCATGAAATGCTGAGAACCACTAAAGTGAATTAAGGGGATAAATATGCTCATAAGTGGTGTATGTTTTAATATTTCAAATTTTATTATGACATTGCGTTCGAGATTTCGTGACCTTCCATTGAAAACCGCGATAACTCATCAGAATCGAGAGGGAGGAAACTTAGTTCATGAAATGTTGAAAACCACCAAAGTGAATTAAGGGGATTAATATGCTCACAAGTGGTGTATGTTTTAATATTTCAAATTTTATTATGACATTGCATTTCGTGATATCGTGAACGTGCATTGAAAAGAGAGATAACTCATCAGAATCGAGAGGGAGCAAACTTAGTTCATGAAATGTTGAAAACCACTAAAGTGAATTCAGGGGATTAATATGCTCACAAGTGGTGTATGGTTCAATATTTCAAATTTTATTATGACATTGCATTTCGTGATTTCGTGACCTTCCATTGAAAAACCGCGATAACTCATAAGAATCGAGAGGGAGGAAAATAAGTTCATGAAATGTTGAAAACCACCAAAGTGAATTAAGGGGATAAATATGCTCATAAGTGGTGTATGTTTTAATATTTCAAATTTTATTATGACATTGCATTTCGAGATTTCGTGACCTTCCATTGAAAACTGCGATAACTCATAAGAATCGAGGAAGGAGGAAAATAAGTTCATGAAATGCTGAAAACCACCAAAGTGAATTAAGGGGATAAATATGCTCATAAGTGGTGTATGATTTAATATTTCAAATTTTATTATGACATTGCGTTTCGAGATTTCGTGACCTTCCATTGAAAACTGCGATAACTCATCAGAATCGAGAGGGAGGAAACTTAGTTCATGAAATGTTGAAAACCACCAAAGTGAATTAAGGGGATTAATATGCTCACAAGTGGTGTATGTTTTAATATTTCAAATTTTATTATGACATTGCATTTCGTGATTTCGTGAACTTCCATTGAAAACTGCGATAACTCATAAGAATCGAGAGGGAGGAAACTTAGTTCATGAAATATTGAAAACCACCAAAGTGAATTAAGGGGATTAATATGCTCACGAGTGGTGTATGTTTTAATATTTCAAATTTAATTATGACATTGCATTTCGTGATTTCGTGAACTTCCATTAAAAACAGCGATAACTCATAAGAATCGAGAACTAGGAAAATAAGTTCATGAAATGCTGAGAACCACTAAAGTGAATTAAGGGGATAAATATGCTCATAAGTGGTGTATGTTTTAATATTTCAAATTTTATTATGACATTGCGTTTCGAGATTTCGTGACCTTCCATTGAAAACAGCGATAACTCATAAGAATCGAGAACTAGGAAAATAAGTTCATGAAATGCTGAGAACCACTAAAGTGAATTAAGGGGATAAATATGCTCATAAGTGTTGTATGTTTCAATATTTGAAATTTTATTATGACTTTGCGTTTCGAGATTTCGTGACCTTCCATTGAACTCATAAGAATCATGAAGGAGGAGAATAAGTTCATGAAATGTTGAAAATCACCAAAGTGAATTAAGGGGATAAATATGCTCATAATATGTCAAACTTTATTATGACATTGCTTTTCGAGATTTCGTGACCTTCCATTGAACTCATAAGAATCGTGAAGGAGGAGAATAAGTTCAGGACATGGTGAGAATTACCAAAGTGAATTAAGGGGATAAATATACTGATAAGTGGTGTATGATGTAATATTTATAATTTTATTATGACATCGCTTTCCGAGAATTCGTGTCCTTCGAATGAAAACCGCGATAACTCATCAGAATCGAGAGGGAGGAAACTTAGTTCATGAAATGTTGAAAACCACCAAAGTGAATTAAGGGGATTAATATGCTCACAAGTGGTGTATGTTGATATATAGCGAATCTTATTATGACATTGCATTTCGCTCGTTCGTCACCTTATCATGAAAACAAAAACAACTCATAAGAATCGAGAACTAGGAAAATAAGTTCATGAAATGCTGAGAACCACTAAAGTGAATTAAGGGGATAAATATGCTCATAAGTGGTGTATGTTTTAATATTTCAAATTTTATTATGACATTGCGTTTCGAGATTTCGTGACCTTCCATTGAAAACTGCGATAACTCATAAGAATCGAGAGGGAGGAAACTTAGTTCATGAAATATTGAAAACCACCAAAGTGAATTAAGGGGATTAATATGCTCACAAGTGGTGTATGTTTTAATATTTCAAATTTTATTATGACATTGCATTTCGAGATTTCGTGACCTTCCATTGAAAACTGCGATAACTCATAAGAATCGAGAACGAGGAAAATTAGTTCATGAAATGTTGAAAACCACCAAAGTGAATTAAGGGGATAAATATGCTCATAAGTGGTGTATGTTTCAATATTTGAAATTTTATTATGACTTTGCGTTTCGAGATTTCGTGACCTTCCATTGAAAACTGCGATAACTCATAAGAATCGAGAGGGAGGAAAATAAGTTCATGAAATGTTGAAAACCACCAAAGTGAATTAAGGGGATAAATATGCTCACAAGTGGTGTATGTTTTAATATTTCAAATTTTATTATGACATTGCTTTTCGAGATTTCGTGAACTTCCATTGAAAACTGCGATAACTCATAAGAATCGAGAAGGAGGAGAATAAGTTCATGAAATGTTGAAAACCACCAAAGTGAATTAAGGGGATAAATATGCTCATAAGTGGTGTATGATTTAATATTTCAAATTTTATTATGACATTGCGTTTCGAGATTTCGTGACCTTCCATTGAAAATCATGCGATAACTCATCGTAATCGAGAGGGAGGAAACTTAGTTCATGAAATGTTGAAAACCACCAAAGTGAATTAAGGGGATTAATATGCTCACAAGTGGTGTATGTTTTAATATTTCAAATTTTATTATGACATTGCATTTCGTGATTTCGTGAACTTCCATTCCAGCGATAACTCATAAGAATCGAGAACTAGGAAAATAAGTTCATGAAATGTTGAGAACCACTAAAGTGAATTAAGGGGATAAATATGCTCATAAGTGGTGTATGTTTTAATATTTGAAATTTTATTATGACATTGCGTTTCGAGATTTCGTGACCTTCCATTGAAAATCGCGATAACTCATCGAATCGAGAGGGAGGAAACTTAGTTCATGAAATGTTGAAAACCACCAAAGTGAATTAAGGGGATTAATATGCTCACAAGTGGTGTATGTTTTAATATTTCAAATTTTATTATGACATTGCGTTTCGTGATTTCGTGACCTTCCATTGAAAAACAATGATAACTCATAAGAATCGTAACTAGGAAAATAAGTTCATGAAATGCTTTATAGAACCACCAAAGTGAATTAAGTGGGATAAATATGCTCATAAGTGGTGTATGTTTTAATATTTCAAATTTTATTATGACATTATGCTTTCGAGATTTCGTGGACCTTCCATTGAAAACCGCGATAACTCATGTAGGTCGAGAGGGAGGAAACTTAGTTCATAAAATGTTGAAAACCACCAAAGTGAATTAAGGGGATTAATATGCTCACAAGCTGGTGTATGTTTTAATATTTCAAATTTTATTATGACATCAAGGTTTTGCATTGCTCGAGATTTCGTGACCTTCCATTGAACAATCACATAACTCATCGAATAATCGAAGGAGGAAACTTAGTTCATGAAATGTTGAAAACCACCAAAGTGAATTAAGTGGACAAATATGCTCACGCTAAGTGGTGTATGTTTCAATATTTCAAATTTTATTATGACATATTGCATTTCGAGATTTCGCGGAACTTCCATTGAAAACAGCTGATAACTCATATGAATCTATGAACTAGAAAATAAGTTCATGAAATGCTGAGAACCATTTCAGTGAATTAAGGGGATAAATATGATCACTAGTGGTGTCAGATGTTTCAATATTTAGAATGCATTATGACATTTATGTTGAGATTTCAGTGACCTTCCATTGAAAACAGCGATAACTCATAAGAATCATCACAGCTTGTTTTTTTAAACTAAGTTCACTTAAATGTTGAAAATCACCAAAGTGAATTAAAAGGGATAAATACGATCACAAGTGGTGTATGTTTTAATATGTCAAACTTTATTACGACACGATTTGCCGCATTTCGTGACCTTCCATGAAAACACGATAACTCATAAGAATCATATGGAAAAGGAGGAGAATAAGTTCATGAAATGTTGAAAATCACCAAAGTGAATTAAGGGGATAAATATGCTCATAAGTGGTAAGTGATTTAATATTCTTTGAAATTTTATTATGACATTTGCTTCGGAGATTTTAGTGACCTTCCATCAAACCACGATAACTCATCAAGTCGGTATATGAAACTTAGTTCATCAAATGCTGAAAACCACCAAAGTGAATTCAGGGATTA
>JAMKOQ010000539.1:599275-619911 GCA_026770425.1 Boechera divaricarpa | reverse complement strand
TTAATTCACTTTGGTGATTTTCAGCATTTCATGAACTTATTCTCCTCCTTCCATGATTCTTATGGAGGTTCAATGGGAAGATTCTTGAGAATCTAAGCGATATCATAAATAGAGTTTGACATGTGCCAAGGCATATTATCGCGCCAATTCACTTTGGTGATTTTCAACATTTCATGAACTTATTCTCCTCCTTCATGATTCTTATGAGTTCAATGGAAGGTCACGAAATCTCGACGCAATGTCATAATAAAATTTGAAATATTAGATCATACACCACTTAGGAGCATATTTATCATAATTCACTTTGGTGGTTCTCAGCATTTCATGAACTTATTTTCCTCATTCTCGATTCTTATGAGTTATCGCTGTTACAATGGAGGTCACGAAATCACGAAACGCAAATGTCATAATAAAATTTGAAATATTGAAACATACACCACTTGTGAGCATATTTATCCCCTTAATTCACTTTAGTGGTTCTCAACATTTCATGAACTAAGTTTCTAGTTCTCGATTCTTATGAGTTATCATGATTTTCAATGGAAGATCACGAAATCTCGAAGCGCAATGTCATAATAAAATTTGAAATATTAAAACATACACCACTTGTGAGCATATTAATCCCTTAATTCACTTTGGTGGTTTTCAGCATTTCATGAACTAAGTTTCCTCCCTCTCGATTCTGATGAGTTATCGCAGTTTTTCAATGGAAGGTCACGAAATCTCGAAACGCAATGTCATAATAAAATTTCAAATATTAAAACATACACCACTTGTGAGCATATTTATCCCCTTAATTCACTTTGGTGATTTTTTTCAGCATTTCATGAACTTATTCTCCTCCTCCTGATTCTTATGAGTTATGTTTCAATGGAAGGTCACGAAATCTCGAAAGCAATGTCATAATAAAGTTTGACATATTATGAGCATATTTTATCCCCTCTTTAATTCACTTTGGTGATTTTCAACATTTCATGAACTTATTCTCCTCCTTCATGATTCTTATGAGTTTCGATTGGAAGGTCACGAAATCACGAAACGCTGTCATAATAAAATTTGAAATATTAAAACATACACCACTTATGAGCATATTTATCCCCTTAATTCACTTTAGTAGTTCTCAGCATTTCATGAACTATTTTCTAGTTCTCGATTCTTATGAGTTATCGCTGTTTTCAATGATGGAAGTTCACGAAATCACGAAATGCAATGTCATAATAAAATTTGAAATATTGAAACATACACCACTTGTGAGCATATTAATCCCCTTAATTCACTTTGGTGGTTTTCAACATTTCATGAACTAAGTTTCCTCCCTCGATTCTGATGAGTTATCGCAGTTTTCAATGGAAGGTCACGAAATCTCGAAACGCAATGTCATAATAAAATTTGAAATATTAAAACATACACCACTTATGAGCATATTTATCCCCCTTAATTCACTTTAGTGGTTTTCAACATTTCATGAACTAAGTTTCCTTCTCGATTCTGATGAGTTATCGCAGTTTTCAATGGAAGGTCACGAAATCTCGAAACGCAATGTCATAATAAAATTTGAAATATTAAAACATACACCACTTATGAGCATATTAATCCCCTTAATTCACTTTGGTGGTTTTCAACATTTCATGAACTAAGTTTTCCCTCTCATTCTTATGAGTTAACGCTGGTTTTCAATGGAAGGTCACGAAATCTCGAAATGCAATGTCATAATAAAATTTGAAATATTAAATCATACACCACTTGTGAGCATATTAATCCCCTTAATTCACTTTAGGTGGTTTTCAGCATTTCATGAACTTATTTTCCTCCTTCTCGATTCTTATGAGTTATCGCAGTTTTCAATGGAAGGTCACGAAATCTCAAAGCGCAATGTCATAATAAAATTTGAAATATTAAAACATACACCACTTATGAGCATATTTATCCCCTTAATTCACTTTGGTGATTTTCAACATTTCATGAACTTATTTTCCTCCTTCTCGATTCATGAGTTATCGAGTTCAATGGAAGGTCACGAAATCTCGAAAGCAATGTCATAATAAAATTTGAAATATTAAAACATACACCACTTGTGAGCATATTAATCCCCTTAATTCACTTTGGTGGTTTTCAACATTTCATGAACTAAGTTTCTCCTCCTCTCGATTCCCGATGAGTTATCGCAGCTTTCAATGGAAGGTCACGAAATCTCGAAACGCAATGTCATAATAAAATTTCAAATATTGAAACATACACCACTTAGGAGCATATTTATCCCCTTAATTCACTTTAGTGGTTCTCAGCATTTCATGAACTTATTTTCCTAGTTCTCGATTCTTATGAGTTATCGCTGTTTTCAATGGAAGTTCACGAAATCACGAAATGCAATGTCATAATAAAATTTGAAATATTGAAACATACACCACTTGTGAGCATATTAATCCCCTTAATTCACTTTGGTGGTTTTCAACATTTCATGAACTAAGTTTCCTCCTCTCGATTCTGATGAGTTATCGCAGTTTTCAATGGAAGGTCACGAAATCTCGAAACGCAATGTCATAATAAAATTTGAAATATTAAATCATACACCACTTGTGAGCATATTAATCCCCTTAATTCACTTTGGTGGTTTTCAACATTTCATGAACTAAGTTTCCTCCCTCTCGATTCTTATGAGTTATCGCGTTTTCAATGGAAGGTCACGAAATCTCGAAACGCAATGTCATAATAAAATTTGAAATATTAAATCATACACCACTTATGAGCATATTTATCCCCTTAATTCACTTTGGTGGTTTTCAACATTTCATGAACTTATTCTCCTCCTTCACGATTCTTATGAGTTATCGCTGTTTTCAATGGAAGGTCACGAAATCTCGAAATGCAATGTCATAATAAAATTTCAAATATTGAAACATACACCACTTATGAGCATATTTATCCCCTTTAATTCACTTTGGTGATTTTCAACATTTCATGAACTTAGTTCTCCTCCTTCATGATTCTGATGAGTTATCGCAGTTTTCAATGGAAGGTCACGAAATCTTGAAACGCAATGTCATAATAAAATTTGAAATATTAAAACATACACCACTTGTGAGCATATTAATCCCCTTAATTCACTTTGGTGGTTTTCAACATTTCATGAACTAAGTTTCCTCCCTCTCGATTCTGATGAGTTATCGCAGTTTTCAATGGAAGTTCACGAAATCACGAAATGCAATGTCATAATAAAATTTGAAATATTGAAACATACACCACTTGTGAGCATATTAATCCCCTTAATTCACTTTGGTGGTTTTCAACATTTCATGAACTAAGTTTCCTTCCTCTCGATTCTGATGAGTTATCGCAGTTTTCAATGGAAGGTCACGAAATCTCGAAACGCAATGTCATAATAAAATTTGAAATATTAAAACATACACCACTTGTGAGCATATTAATCCCCTTAATTCACTTTGGTGGTTTTCAACATTTGATGAACTAAGTTTCCTCCCTCTCGATTCTGATGAGTTATCGCAGTTTTCAATGGAAGGTCACGAAATCTCGAAACGCAATGTCATAATAAAGTTTCAAATATTAAATCATACACCACTTATGAGCATATTTATCCCCTTAATTCACTTTGGTGATTTTCAACATTTCATGAACTTATTCTCCTCCTTCACGATTCTTATGAGTTCAATGGAAGGTCACGAAATCTCGAAAAGCAATGTCATAATAAAGTTTGAAATATTAAACATACACCACTTATGAGCATATTTATCCCCTTAATTCACTTTGGTGATTTTCAACATTTCATGAACTTATTCTCCTCCTTCATGATTCTTATGAGTTCAATGGAAGGTCACGAAATCTCGAAACGCAAAGTCATAATAAAATTTCAAATATTGAAACATACAACACTTAGGAGCATATTTATCCCCTTAATTCACTTTAGTGGTTCTCAGCATTTCATGAACTTATTTTCCTAGTTCTCGATTCTTATGAGTTATCGCTGTTTTCAATGGAAGTTCACGAAATCACGAAATGCAATGTCATAATAAAATTTGAAATATTGAAACATACACCACTTGTGAGCATATTAATCTCCTTAATTCACTTTCGTGGTTTACACCATTTCATTAACTAACGTTTCTTCATCTCGCCTCCGATGAGTTTTCGCAGATTTCAATGGAAGGTCACGAAATCTCGAAACGCAATGTCATAATAAAATTTGAAATATTAAAACATACACCACTTATGAGCATATTTATCCCCTTAATTCACTTTGGTGGTTTTCAACATTTCATGAACTTATTTTCCTCCCTTCTCGATTCTTATGAGTTATCGCAGCTTTTCAATGGAAGGTCACGAAATCTCGAAACGCAATGTCATAATAAAATTTGAAATATTAAAACATACACCACTTATGAGCATATTTATCCCCTTAATTCACTTTGGTGGTTTTCAACATTTCATGAACTTAGTTTCCTCCTCTCGATTCTTATGAGTTATCGCAGTTTTCAATGGAAGGTCACGAAATCTCGAAACGCAATGTCATAATAAAATTTGAAATATTAAAACATACACCACTTGTGAGCATATTAATCCCCTTAATTCACTTTGGTGGTTTTCAACATTCGATGAACTAATTTTCCTCCCTCTCGATTCTGATGAGTTATCGCAGCTTTCAATGGAAGGTCACGAAATCTCGAAACGCAATGTCATAATAAAATTTCAAATATTAAATCATACACCACTTGTAGAGCATATTTATCCCCTTAATTGTTTTGGTGATTTTTCAACATTTCATGAACTTATTCTCCTCCTTCTACGATTCTTATGAGTTATCGCTGTTTTCAATGGAAGGTCACGAAATCTCGAAAAGCAATGTCATAATAAAGTTTCAAATATTGAAACATACACCACTATGAGCATATTAATCTCCTGAATTGTTTTAGTGGTTTTCAACATTTCAGTGAACTAAGTTTCCTCCCTCTCGATCACATGATGTTATCGTGTGTTTTCACGGAAGGTCACGAAATCTCGAAACGCAATGTCATAATAAATTTTCAAATATTAAAACATACACCATTGATGAGCATATTTATCCTCCTTAATTAACTTTAGTGGTTCTCAGCATTTCATGAACTTATTTTCCTACTTCCCGATTCTTATGAGTTACCGCTGTTTTCGTGGAAGTTCACGAAATCACGAAATGCAATGTCATAATAAAATTTGAAATATTAAAACATACACCACTTGTGGAGCATATTAATCCCCTTAATTAATTTTGGTGGTTTTCAACACTACATGAACTAAGCTTCCTCCCTCTCGATTCCCGACTTGCTTATCGCAATACAACTGTTAAGTGTCACGGGGACCAAATGTATAATGTCATAATAAATTTTCAAATATTAAAACATACACCATCGATATATATTTATCCCCTTAATCTGCTTTAGTGGTTCTCAGCATTTCATGAACTTATTTTCCTAGTTCTTCATTCCCATGAAGCCACGCTGTTTTCAAAGGGAAGTCTGAATAAATCACGAAATGCAATGTCATAATAAAATTTGAAATATTAAAACATACACCACTTGTGAGCATATTAATCCCCTTAATTCAATTTGGTGGTTTTCAACATTTCGATGAACTAATTTTCCTCCCTCTCGATTCCATGAGTTATCGCAGTTTTCAATGGAAGGTCATTGTAAATCTCGAAACGCAATGTCATAATAAAATTTCAAATATTAAATCATACACCGCTTATGAGCATATTTATCCCCTTAATTCATTTTGGTGATTTTCAACATTTCATGAACTTATTCTCCTCCTTCACGATTCTTATGAGTTATCGTTTTCAATGGAAGGTCACGAAATCTCGAAAAGCAATGTCATAATAAAGTTTGACATATTGCGGAGCATATTTATCCCCTTAATTCACTTTGGTGATTTTCACTACATTTCATGAACTTATTCTCCTCCTTCATGATTCTTATGAGTTCAATGGAAGGTCACGAAATCTCGAAACGCAAAGTCATAATAAAATTTCAAATATTGAAACATACAACCTTTAGGAGCATATTTATCCCCTTAATTCACTTTAGTGGTTCTCAGCATTTCATGAACTTACTTTTTCCTAGTTCTCGATTCTTATGAGTTATCGATTAAGTTGTCAATTGAAGTTCACGAAATCACGAAATGCAATGTCATAATAAAATTTGAAATATTGAAACATACACCACTTGTGAGCATATTAATCCCCTTAATTCACTTTGGTGGTTTTCAACATTTCATGAACCAAGTTTCCTCCCTCTCGATTCTCGATGAGTTATCGTGCTTTCAATGGAAGGTCACGAAATCTCGAAACGCAATGTCATAATAAAATTTGAAATATTAAAACATACACCACTTGTGAGCATATTAATCCCCTTAATTCACTTTGGTGGTTTTCAACATTTGATGAACTAAGTTTCCTCCTCTCGATTCTCGATGAGTTATCGCAGCTTTTCAATGGAAGGTCACGAAATCTCGAAACGCAATGTCATAATAAAATTTCAAATATTAAATCATACACCACTTATGAGAGCATATTTATCCCCTTAATTCACTTTGGTGATTTTCAACATTTCAACATCTAACTTATTCTCCTCCTTCACGATTCTTATGAGTTATCATTTTCAATGGAAGGTCACTTGGGCCTTCACGAAATGCAATGTCATAATAAAGTTTGAAATATTAAAACATACACCACTTATGAGCATATTTATCCCCTTAATTCACTTTGGTGATATTCAACATTTCAAGAACTTATTCTCCTCCTTCATGATTCTTGCGAGTTATCAGTTTCAATGGAAGGTCACGAAATCTCGAAACGCAAAGTCATAATAAAATTTCAAATATTGAAACATACAACACTTAGAGCATATTTATCCCCTTTAATTCACTTTTAGTGGTTCTCAGCATTTCATGAACTTATTTTCCTAGTTCCCGATTCTTATGAGTTATCGCTGTTTTCAATGGAAGTTCACGAAATCTAATAAATGCAATGTCATAATAAAATTTGAAATATTGAAACATACACCACTTGTGAGCATATTAATCTTCTTAATTCACTTTGGTGGTCTTCAACATTTGATGAACTAAGTTTCCTCCTCTCGATTCTGATGAGTTATCGCAGTTTTCAATGGAAGGTCACGAAATCTCGAAACGCAATGTCATAATAAAATTTGAAATATTAAAACATATAATTCATTTATGAGCATATTTATCCCCTCAATTCACTTTAGTGGTTCTCAGCATTTCATGAACTTATTTTCCTAGTTCTCGATTCTTATGAGTTACCGCTGTTTTCAATGGAAGGTCACTAAATCTCTAAACGCAATGTCATAATAAAATTTCAAATATTAAATCATACACCACTTATGAGCATATTTATCCCCTTAATTCACTTTGGTGATTTTCTTCATTTCATGAACTTATTCTCCTCCTCTCACATTCTGATGAGTTATCGCAGTTTTCAATGGAAGGTCACAAAATCTCAAAACGCAATGTCATA
This sequence comes from Boechera divaricarpa, assembly GCA_026770425.1. NCBI lineage: Eukaryota > Viridiplantae > Streptophyta > Magnoliopsida > Brassicales > Brassicaceae > Boechera > Boechera divaricarpa. The sequence goes on along the minus strand of JAMKOQ010000539.1, from coordinate 612,386 downwards.
ATAAAGTTTGAAATATTAAATCATACACCACTTATGAGCATATTTATCCCCTTAATTCACTTATGATTTTCAACATTTCATGAACTTATTCTCCTCCTTCACGATTCTTATGAGTTCAATGGAAGGTCAAATAAATCTCGAAAAGCAATGTCATAATAAAGTTTGAAATATTGAACATACAACACTTATGAGTATATTTATCCCCTTAATTCACTTTGGTGATTTTCAACATTTCATGAAATTATTATCCTCCTTCATGATTCTTATGAGTTCAATGGAAGGTCAATGTAACTTCGAAACGCAAAGTCATAATAAAATTTCAAATATTGAAACATACAACACTTAGCGAGCATATTTATCCCCTTAATTCACTTTAGCTTTGGTTCTCAGCATTTCATGAACTTATTTTCCTAGGCTTCCTCGATTCTTATGAGTTATCGCTGTTTTCAATGGAAGTTCACGAAATCACGAAATGCAATGTCAAGCAATAAAATTTGAAATATTGAAACATACACCACTTGTGAGCATATTAATCCCCTTTAATTCACTTTGGTGGTTTTCAACATTTTCATGAACTAAGTTTCCTCCCTCTCGATTCTCGATGAGTTATCGCAGCTTTTCAATGGAAGGTCACGAAATCTCTAAAACGCAATGTCATAATAAAATTTGAAATATTAAAACATACACCACTTATGAGCATATTTATCCCCTTAATTCACTTTGGTGGTTCTCAACATTTCATGAACTAAGTTTTCCTCCTTCTCGATTCTTATGAGTTATCGCAGTTTTCAATGGAAGGTCACTAAATCACCAAATGCAATGTCATAATAAAATTTGAAATATTAAAACATACACCACTTATGAGCATATTAATCCCCTTAATTCACTTTGGTGGCTTTCAACATTTGATGAACTAAGTTTCCTCCTCTCGATTCTCCGATGAGTTATCGCAGCTTTTCAATGTAATAATGCTAAAACGCAATGTCATAATAAAATTTGAAATATTAAAACATACACCATTTATGAGCATATTTATCCCCTTAATTCACTTTAGTAGGTTCTCAGCATTTCACGAACTTATTTTCCTAGTTCTCGATTCTTACGAGTTATCGCCGTTTTTCAATGGAAGTTCACGAAAATCACGAAATGCAATGTCATAATAAAATTTGAAATATTCAAACATACACCACTTGTAGAGTATATTAATCCTTTTAATTCACTTTGGTGGTTTTCAATATTTCATGAACTAAGTTTCCTCCCTTCATGATTCCGACGAGTTATCGCAGTTTTCAATGGAAGGTCACGAAATCTCGAAACGCACCGTCATAATAAAATTTGAAATATTAAAACATCCACCACTTATGAGCATATTTATCCCCTTAATTCACTTTAGTGGTTCTCAGCATTTCACATGAACTTATTTTCCTAGTTCTCGATTCTTATGAGTTATCGCTTGTTTTCAATGGAAGTTCACGAAATCACGAAATGCAATGTCATAATAAAATTTGAAATATTAAAACATACAAATTACCACTTGTGAGCATATTAATCCCCTTAATTCACTTTGGTGGTTTTCAATATTTCATGAACTAAGTTTCCTCCCTCTCGATTCCTCGATGAGTTATCGCAGTTTTAAATTTAAGGTCACGAAATCTCAAACGCAATGTCATAATAAAATTTGAAATATTAAAACATACACCACTTATTGCGAGCATATTTATCCCCTTAATTCACTCTTTAGTGGTTCTCAGCATTTCATGAACTTATTTTCCTAGTTCTCGATCATTCTTATGAGTTATCGCTGTTTTCAATGGAAGTTCACGAAATCACGAAATGCAATGTCATAATAAAATTTGGAAATATTAAAACATACACCACTTATGAGCATATTAATCCCCTTTAATTCACTTTGGTGGTTTTCAACATTTGATGAACTAAGTTTCCTCCCTCTCGATTCTCGATGAGTTATCGCAGTTTTCAATGGAAGGTCACTTAAATCTCGAAACGCAATGTCATAATAAAATTTCAAATATTAAATCATACACCACTTATGAGCATATTTATCCCCTTAATTCACTCTTAGTGATTTTCAGCATTATCACGAACTTATTCTCCTCCTTCACGCATTCTTATGAGTTATCGTCGTTTTTAATGGAAGGTCACGAAATCACGAAATGCAATGTCATAATAAAATTTGAAATATTCAAACATACACCACTTATGAGCATATTTTTATCCTTTTAATTCACTTTGGTGGTTTTCAACATTTCATGAACTTATTTTCCTCCTCTCATGATCTCTTATGAGTTATCGTAGCTTTTCAATGGAAGTGTCACGAAATCTCGAAACGCAATGTCATAATAAAATTTGAAATATTGAAACATACACCACTTACGAGCATATTTATCCCCTCTTAATTCACTTTAGTGGTTCTCTAACATTTCATGAACTTATTTTCCTCCTTTCTCGATTCTTATGAGTTATCGCAGTTTTCAATGGAAGTTCACGAAATCTCGAAATGCAATGTCATAATAAAATTTGAAATATTAAAACATACACCACTTATGAGCATATTAATCCCCCTTAATTCACTTTGGTGGTTTTCAACATTTCATGAACTAAGTTTCCTCCCTCTCGATTCTTATGAGTTATCGCAGTTTTCAGCACTGGAAGGTCACGAAATCTCGAAACGTGCAATGTCATAATAAAATTTGAAATATTAAAACATACACCACTTATGAGCATATTTATCCCCTTTAATTCACTTTAGTGGTTCTCAGCATTTCATGAACTTATTTTCCTAGTTCTCGATTCTTATGAGTTATCATGCTGTTCTTCAATGGAAGTTCACGTAAATCACGAAACGCAATGTCATAATAAAATTTGAAATATTAAAACATACACCACTTGTGAGCATATTTATCCCCTTAATTCACTTCCTTTAGTGGATTTTCAACATTTCATTAGAACTTAGCCTCTCCTCCTTCTCGATTCTGATGAGTTATCGCAGTTTTCAATGGAAGGTCACGAAATCTCTAAACGCAAATGTCATAATAAAATTTGAAATATTAAATCATACACCACTTATGAGCATATTTATCCCCTTAATTCACTTTGGTGATTTTCAACATTTCATGAACTTATTCTCCTCCTTCACGATTCTCGATATGGAGTTCAATGGAAGGTCACGAAATCTCGAAAAGCAATGTCATAATAAAGTTTGACATATTATGAGCATATTTATCCCCTCTTAATTCACTTTGGTGATTTTCAACATTTCATGAACTTATTCTCCTCCTTCAGTCGATTCTTAATGAGTTAGCAATGGAAGGTCACGAAATCTCGAAACGCAAAGTCATAATAAAATTTCAAATATTGAAACATACAACACTTATGAGCATATTTATCCCCTTAATTCACTTTTAGTGGTTCTCAAAGCAGATTTCAAGTGAACTTATTTTCCTAGTTCTCGATTCTTATGAGTTATCGCTCGTTTTCAATGGAAGTTCACGAAATCACGTAAATGCAAATGTCATAATAAAATTTGAAATATTATCAAACATACACCACTCATGTGAACATATTAATCCCCTTAATTCACTTTTGGCTGGTTTTCAACATTTCATGAACTAAGTTTCCTCCCTCTCGATTCTCGATGAGTTATCGCAGTTTTCAATGGAAGGTCACTAAATCTCAAAACGCAATGTCATAATAAAATTTGAAATATTAAAACATATCCACCACTATATGAGCATATTTATCTCCCTTAATTCACTTTGGTGGTTTTCAACATTTCATGAACTTATTTTCCCTCCTTCTCGATTCTTATGTAGTTATCAGCTTTTCAATGGAAGGTCACGAAATCTCGAAAAGCAATGTCATAATAAAATTTGAAATACACCATTTAAAACATACACCACTTGTGAGCATATTTATCCCCTTAATTCACTTTAGTAATGCTTTCAACATTTCTGATGAACTTATTTTCCTCCTTCTCGATTCTTATGAGTTTATCGCAGCTTTTCAATGGAAGGTCACGAAATCTCGAAACGCAATGTCATAATAAAATTTGAAATATTGAAACATACACCACTTATGAGCAGATATTTATCCCCTTAATTCACTCTTAGTGGTTTCCGCATTTCATGAACTTATTTTCCTCAGTTCTCGATTCTTATGAGTTATCGCTCGCTTTTTAATGGAAGTTCAATAAATCACGAAATGCAATGTCATAATAAAATTTGAAATATTAAAACATACACCACTTGTGAGCATATTAATCCCCTTAATTCACTTTGGTGGTTTTCAACATTTCATGAACTAAGTTTCCTCCTCTCGATTCCGATGAGTTATCGCAGCTTTTCAATGGAAGGTCACGAAATCTCGAAACGCAATGTCATAATAAAATTTGAAATATTAAAACATACACCACTTGTGAGCATATTAATCCCCTTAATTCACTTTGGTGGTTTTCAACATTTTGATGAACTAAGTTTCTCCCTTCTCGATTCCATGAGTTATCGCAGCTTTTCAATGGAAGGTCACGAAATCTCGAAACGCAATGTCATAATAAAATTTCAAATATTAAATCATACACCACTTATGAGCATATTTATCCCCTTAATTCACTTTGGTGATTTTCAACATTTCATGAACTTATTCTCCTCCTTCACGATTCTTATGAGTTCAATGGAAGGTCACGAAATCTCGAAACGCAATGTCATAATAAAATTTCAAATATTAAACATACACCACTTATGAGCATATTTATCCCCTTAATTCACTTTGGTGATTTTCAACATTTCATGAACTTATTTTCCTCCTTCTCGATTCTTATGAGTTATCGCTGTTTTTCAATGGAAGGTCACGAAATCACGAAACGCAATGTCATAATAAAATTTGAAATATTGAAACATACACCACTTGTGAGCATATTAATCCCCTTAATTCACTTTTAGTGGTTTTCAACATTTCATGAACTAAGTTTCCTAGTTCTCGATTCTTATGAGTTATCGCAGTTTTCAATGGAAGGTCACGAAATCACGAAACGCAATGTCATAATAAAATTTGAAATATTAAAACATACACCACTTATGAGCATATTAATCCCCTTAATTCACTTTGGTGGTTTTCAACATTTCATGAACTAATTTTCCTCCTCTCGATTCTTGATGTAGTTACCGCAGCTTTCAATGGAAGGTCACGAAATCTCGAAACGCAATGTCATAATAAAATTTGAAATATTAAAACATACACCACTTGTGGAGCATATTAATCCCCTTAATTCACTTTGGTGGTTTTCAACATTTCATGAACTAAGTTTCCTCCTCTCGATTCTTATGAGTTATCGCAGCTTTTCAATGGAAGGTCACGAAATCAAACGCAATGTCATAATAAAATTTGAAATATTAAAACATACACCACTTATGAGCATATTTATCCCCTTTAATTCACTTTGGTGGTTTTCAACATTTCATGAACTTATTTTCCTAGCTTCTCGATTCTTATGAGTTATCAGTTTTCAATGGAAGGTCACGAAATCTCGAAATGCAATGTCATAATAAAATTTGAAATATTAAAACATACACCACTTGTGAGCATATTTATCCCCTTAATTCACTTTGGTGGTTTTCAACATTTCATGAACTAAGTTTTCCTCCTCTCGATTCTATGAGTTATCGCAGTTTTCAATGGAAGGTCACGAAATCTCGAAACGCAATGTCATAATAAAATTTGAAATATTAAAACATACACCACTTATGAGCATATTTATCCCCTTAATTCACTTTAGTGGTTCTCAGCATTTCATGAACTTATTTTCCTAGTTCTCGATTCTTATGAGTTATCGCTGTTTTCAATGGAAGTTCACGAAATCACGAAATGCAATGTCATAATAAAATTTGAAATATTAAAACATACACCACTTGTGAGCATATTAATCCCCCTCTTAATTCACTTTGGTGGTTTTCAACATTTGATGAACTAAGTTTCCTCCTCTCGATTCTGATGAGTTATCGCAGTTTTCAATGGAAGGTCACGAAATCTCTAAACGCAATGTCATAATAAAATTTCAAATATTAAATCATACACCACTTATGAGCATATTTATCCCCTTAATTCACTTTGGTGATTTTCTCAACATTTCATGAACTTATTTCCTCCTTCTCGATTCTTATGAGTTATCAATCAGAAGGTCACGAAATCTCGAAAAGCAATGTCATAATAAAGTTTGACATATTATGAGCATATTTATCCCCTTAATTCACTTTGGTGATTTTCAACATTTCATGAACTTATTCTCCTCCTTCATGATTCTTATGAGTTCAATGGAAGGTCACGAAATCTCGAAACGCAAAGTCATAATAAAATTTCAAATATTGAAACATACAACACTTATGAGCATATTTATCCTCCTTAATTCACTTTAGTGGTTCTCAGCATTTCATGAACTTATTTTCCTAGTTCTCGATTCTTATGAGTTATCGCCGTTTTCAATGGAAGTTCACGAAATCACGAAATGCAATGTCATAATAAAATTTGAAATATTAAAACATACACCACTTGTGAGCATATTAATCCCCTTAATTCACTTTGGTGGTTTTCAACATTTGATGAACTAAGTTTCCTCCCTCTCGATTCTGATGAGTTATCGCAAGTTTTCAATGGAAGGTCACGAAATCTCGAAACGCAATGTCATAATAAAATTTGAAATATTAAAACATACACCACTTATGAGCATATTTATCCCCTTAATTCACTTTAGTGGTTCTCAGCATTTCATGAACTTATTTTCCTAGTTCTCGATTCTTATGAGTTATCGCTGTTTTCAATGGAAGTTCACGAAATCTCGAAATGCAATGTCATAATAAAATTTGAAATATTAAAACATACACCACTTGTGAGCATATTAATCCCCTTAATTCACTTTGGTGGTTTTCAACATTTCATGAACTAAGTTTCCTCCTCTCGATTCGATGAGTTATCGCAGTTCAATGGAAGGTCACGAAATCTCGAAACGCAATGTCATAATAAAATTTGAAATATTAAAACATACACCACTTATGAGCATATTTATCCCCTTAATTCACTTTAGTGGTTCTCAGCATTTCATGAACTTATTTTCCTAGTTCTCGATTCTTATGAGTTATCGCTGTTTTCAATGGAAGTTCACGAAATCACGAAATGCAATGTCATAATAAAATTTGAAATATTGAAACATACACCACTTGTGAGCATATTAATCCCCTTAATTCACTTTGGTGGTTTTCAACATTTCATGAACTAAGTTTCCTCCTCTCGATTCTCGATGAGTTATCGCAGCTCAATGGAAGGTCACGAAATCTCGAAACGCAATGTCATAATAAAATTTGAAATATTAAAACATACACCACTTATGAGCATATTTATCCCCTTAATTCACTTTAGTGGTTCTCAGCATTTCATGAACTTATTTTCCTAGTTCTCGATTCTTATGAGTTATCGCAGTTTTCAATGGAAGTTCACGAAATCACGAAATGCAATGTCATAATAAAATTTGAAATATTAAAACATACACCACTTGTGAGCATATTTATCCCCTTAATTCACTTTGGTGGTTTTCAACATTTCATGAACTTATTTTCCTCCTTCTCGATTCTCGATGAGTTATCGCAGTTTTCAATGGAAGGTCACGAAATCTCGAAACGCAATGTCATAATAAAATTTGAAATATTAAAACATACACCACTTATGAGCATATTTATCCCCTTAATTCACTTTGGTGGTTTTCAACATTTCATGAACTTATTTTCCTCCTCTCGATTCTGATGAGTTATCGAGTTTTCAATGGAAGGTCACGAAATCTCGAAACGCAATGTCATAATAAAATTTGAAATATTAAAACATACACCACTTATGAGCATATTTATCCCCTTAATTCACTTTAGTGGTTCTCAGCATTTCATGAACTTATTTTCCTAGTTCTCGATTCTTATGAGTTATCGCTGTTTTCAATGTAGGTTCACGGACTCGCAGAATGCAAGGTCATAATAAGATTTTAACTATATAAACATACACCAATTATGAGCATATTAATCCCCTTAATTCACTTTGGTGGTTTTCAACATTTCATGAACTAAGTTTCCTCCCTCTCGATTCTGATGAGTTATCGCAGTTTTCAATGGAAGGTCACGAAATCTCGAAACGCAATGTCATAATAAAATTTGAAATATTAAAACATACACCATTTATGAGCATATTTATCCCCTTAATTCACTTTAGTGGTTCTCAGCATTTCATGAACTTATTTTCCTAGTTCTCGATTCTTATGAGTTACCGCTGTTTTCAATGGAAGTTCACGAAATCACGAAATGCAATGTCATAATAAAATTTGAAATATTAAAACATACACCACTTGTGAGCATATTAATCCCCTTAATTCACTTTGGTGGTTTTCAACATTTGATGAACTAAGTTTCCTCCCTCTCGATTCTGATGAGTTATCGCAGTTTTCAATGGAAGGTCACGAAATCTCGAAACGCAATGTCATAATAAAATTTCAAATATTAAATCATACACCACTTATGAGCATATTTATCCCCCTTAATTCACTTTGGTGGTTTTCAGCATTTCATGAACTTATTTTCCTCCTTCACGATTCTTATGAGTTATCAGCTCGTTTCAATGGAAGTTCACGAAATCACGAAATGCAATGTCATAATAAAATTTGAAATATTGAAACATACACCACTTATGAGCATATTTATCCCCTTAATTCACTTTAGTGGTTTTCAACATTTCATGAACTTAGTTTCCTCCTTCTCGATTCTTATGAGTTATCGCAGCTTTCAATGAAGGTCACGAAATCTCTAAACGCAATGTCATAATAAAATTTCAAATATTGAAACATACAACACTTAGGAGCATATTTATCCCCTTAATTCACTTTAGTGGTTCTCAGCATTTCATGAACTTATTTTCCTAGTTCTCGATTCTTATGAGTTATCGCTGTTTTCAATGGAAGGTCACGAAATCACGAAATGCAATGTCATAATAAAATTTGAAATATTAAAACATACACCACTTCTGAGCATATTAATCCCCTTAATTCACTTTGGTGGTTTTCAACATTTGATGAACTAAGTTTCCTCCCTCTCGATTCTGATGAGTTATCGCAGTTTTCAATGGAAGGTCACAAAATCTCGAATAGCAATGTCATAATAAAATTTGAAATATTAAAACATACACCACTTATGAGCATATTTATCCCCTTAATTCACTTTGGTGGTTCTCAGCATTTCATGAACTTATTTTCCTAGTTCTCGATTCTTATGAGTTATCGCTGTTTTCAATGGAAGGTCACGAAATTCACGAAATGCAATGTCATAATAAAATTTGAAATATTAAAACATACACCACTTGTGAGCATATTTATCCCCTTAATTCACTTTTGGTGATTTTCAACATTTCATGAACTAAGTTTCCTCCTCTCGATTCTCGATGAGTTATCGCAGTTTTCAATGGAAGGTCACGAAATCTCGAAACGCAATGTCATAATAAAATTTGAAATATTAAAACATACACCACTTATGAGCATATTTATCCCCTTAATTCACTTTAGTGGTTCTCAGCATTTCATGAACTTATTTTCCTAGTTCTCGATTCTTATGAGTTATCGCTGTTTTCAATGGAAGTTCACGAAATCACGAAATGCAATGTCATAATAAAATTTGAAATATTAAAACATACACCACTTGTGAGCATATTAATCCCCTTAATTCACTTTGGTGGTTTTCAACATTTCATGAACTAAGTTTCCTCCCTCTCGATTCTGATGAGTTATCGCAGCTTTTCAATGGAAGGTCACGAAATCTCGAAACGCAATGTCATAATAAAATTTGAAATATTAAAACATACACCACTTATGAGCATATTAATCCCCTTAATTCACTTTGGTGGTTTTCAACATTTCATGAACTATTTTTCCTCCCTTCTCGATTCTTATGAGTTATCTAGCTGCTTTCAATGGAAGGTCACGAAATCTCGAAACGCAATGTCATAATAAAATTTGAAATATTAAAACATACACCACTTGTGAGCATATTTATCCCCTTAATTCACTTTGGTGGTTCTCAGCATTTCATGAACTTATTTTCCTAGTTCTCGATTCTTATGAGTTATCGCAGTTTTCAATGGAAGGTCATGAAATCTCGAAACGCAATGTCATAATAAAATTTGAAATATTAAAACATACACCACTTATGAGCATATTTATCCCCTTAATTCACTTTAGTGGTTCTCTATATTTTATGAACTTATTTTCCTACTTCTCGATTCTTATGAGTTATCGCAGTTTTCAATGGAAGGTCACGAAATCTCGAAACGCAATGTAATAATAAAATTTGAAATATTAAAACATACACCATTTATGAGCATATTTATCCCCTTAATTCACTTTGGTGGTTTTCAACATTTCATGAACTTATTTTCCTAGTTCTCGATTCTTATGAGTTACCGCTGTTTTCAATGGAAGGTCACGAAATCTCGAAACGCAATGTCATAATAAAATTTGAAATATTAAAGCATACACCACTTATGAGCATATTTATCCCCTTAATTCACTTTAGTGGTTCTCAGCATTTCATGAACTTATTTTCCTAGTTCTCGATTCTTATGAGTTATCGCAGTTTTCAATGGAAGTTCACGAAATCTCGAAATGCAATGTCATAATAAAATTTCAAATATTAAATCATACACCACTTATGAGCATATTTATCCCCTTAATTCACTTTGGTGATTTTCAACATTTCATGAACTTATTCTCCTCCTTCACGATTCTTATGAGTTCAATGGAAGGTCACGAAATCTCGAAACGCAATGTCATAATAAATTTTCAAATATTAAATCATACACCACTTATGAGCATATTTATCCCCTTAATTCACTTTGGTGATTTTCAACATTTCATGAACTTATTCTCCTCCTTCATGATTCTTATGAGTTCAATGGAAGGTCACGAAATCTCGAAACGCAAAGTCATAATAAAATTTCAAATATTGAAACATACAACACTTAGGAGCATATTTATACCCTTAATTCACTTTAGTGGTTCTCAGCATTTCATGAACTTATTTTCCTAGTTCTCGATTCTTATGAGTTATCGCTGTTTTCAATGGAAGTTCACGAAATCACGAAATGCAATGTCATAATAAAATTTGAAATACTGAAACATACACCACTTGTGAGCATATTAATCCCCTTAATTCACTTTGGTGGTTTTCAACATTTCATGAACTAAGTTTCCTCCCTCTCGATTCTGATGAGTTAACGCAGTTTTCAATGGAAGGTCACGAAATCTCGAAACGCAATGTCATAATAAAATTTGAAATATTAAAACATACACCACTTGTGAGCATATTAATCCCCTTAATTCACTTTGGTGGTTTTCAACATTTGATGAACTAAGTTTCCTCCCTCTCGATTCTGATGAGTTATCGCAGTTTTCAATGGAAGGTCACGAAATCTCGAAACGCAATGTCATAATAAAATTTGAAATATTAAAACATACACCATTTATGAGCATATTTATCCCCTTAATTCGCTTTAGTGGTTCTCAGCATTTCACGAACTTATTTTCCTAGTTCTCGATTCTTATGAGTTATCGCTGTTTTTAATGGAAGTTCACGAAATCACGAAATGCAATGTCATAATAAAATTTGAAATATTAAAAAATACACCACTTGTGAGCATATTAATCCCCTTAATTCACTTTGGTGGTTTTCAATATTTCATGAACTAAGTTTCCTCCCTCTCGATTCTGATGAGTTATCGCAGTTTTCAATGGAAGGTCACGAAATCTCGAAACGCAATGTCATAATAAAATTTGAAATATTAAAACATACACCATTTATGAGCATATTTATCCCCTTAATTCACTTCAGTGGTTCTCAGCATTTCATGAACTTATTTTCCTAGTTCTCGATTCTTATGAGTTACCGCTGTTTTCAATGGAAGTTCACGAAATCACGAAATGCAATGTCATAATAAAATTTGAAATATTAAAACATACACCACTTGTGAGCATATTAATCCCCTTAATTCACTTTGGTGGTTTTCAACATTTGATGAACTAAGTTTCCTCCCTCTCGATTCTGATGAGTTATCGCAGTTTTCAATGGAAGGTCACGAAATCTCGAAACGCAATGTCATAATAAATTTTCAAATATTAAATCATACACCACTTATGAGCATATTTATCCCCTTAATTCACTTTGGTGATTTTCAATATTTCATGAACTTATTCTCCTCCTTCACGATTCTTATGAGTTCAATGGAAGGTCACGAAATCTCGAAAAGCAATGTCATAATAAAGTTTGACATATTATGAGCATATTTATCCCCTTAATTCACTTTGGTGATTTTCAACATTTCATGAACTTATTCTCCTCCTTCATGAGTCTTATGAGTTCAATGGAAGGTCACGAAATCTCGAAACGCAAAGTCATAATAAAATTTCAAATATTGAAACATACAACACTTAGGAGCATATTTATACCCTTAATTCACTTTAGTGGTTCTCAGCATTTCATGAACTTATTTTCCTAGTTCTCGATTCTTATGAGTTATCGCTGTTTTCAATGGAAGTTCACGAAATCACGAAATGCAATGTCATAATAAAATTTGAAATATTGAAACATACACCACTTGTGAGCATATTAATCCCCTTAATTCACTTTGGTGGTTTTCAACATTTCATGAACTAAGTTTCCTCCCTCTCGATTCTGATGAGTTAACGCAGTTTTCAGTGGAAGGTCACGAAATCTCGAAACGCAATGTCATAATAAAATTTGAAATATTAAAACATACACCACTTGTGAGCATATTAATCCCCTTAATTCACTTTGGTGGTTTTCAACATTTGATGAACTAAGTTTCCTCCCTCTCGATTCTGATGAGTTATCGCAGTTTTCAATGGAAGGTCACGAAATCTCGAAACGCAATGTCATAATAAAATTTGAAATATTAAAACATACACCATTTATGAGCATATTTATCCCCTTAATTCGCTTTAGTGGTTCTCAGCATTTCATGAACTTATTTTCCTAGTTCTCGATTATATCGGAATAGCGCCGTT